>CAJVPZ010000348.1:12500-20461 GCA_910592135.1 Racocetra fulgida | reverse complement strand
AGCCATAAGTTTATAGATTTCGTGAGAAGAGTTCGAGCGAAGTAGTGGTATCATAACTGTTATAACGATTATTAAATAAAATTAGAGATCAGTTTGATATTGGAGCGAACACTAAAAGTTGTTTTTGATTATTGTTTATTAGCTATTAGTGTTCTAGAATAGGTACAAACATTTATTTTCTTGTACTTTTCATTTTTGGTTTGTTTTTGATTGTTTTTGGTTCGTTTTTGATTTGTAATACGTTAGGACTGTGTTAGGACTAATTTTTTAATAAAATTTTGGTTTGTCTGTGACAAGATTGTAGTTTTATATCGAGATTTCATAGTAAAGACTTATCAGTTCTTTTGTTCGTGACAGTTTAGTTAAATTTTTTAGAACTTCGATTAACCAATAAAATTTTTACTATATCACGGGATGATCTACAAGAACTGGCCAATCACAATGAAAGCCCGCTATGCTTATGAGCATATATAATTGTTCACTGAACAATCACGTAAATCGGGTCGGGCATCGATCTTTAATCAATGTGCTAAGGTAATCAAGGTTTGTGTATTCATATGTGTTCATGTGTTCGCCAAAAAAAAAAAAAAATTGTCATTTTCATCCATTTCGAAAACAGCGATAATATAGGTTTGGTATTAAAAAAACAAATTAATAATAAAAAATTGATTTTTAAATTATATTATAAAATTTTATAATTATTTTGATATAATTCTATAAACGAGCCTAACAAAATTCTTTAATTTTATTTTAATAAAGTTAGTATAGCAAGTTATATCTGAATATTGTAAAGATAATCAGATAATATCAGGTTACAATATTAAGTAAATATTTGTATAATTAGTATACAATATTCTTAATAAAAACAACTCTTTCTGATGATTACTTGAATCAACTGTTTATCAAATGCAAGTTAAAGATTCAAGACCAGAAATCCAAGACTATTTTGAGTTTTTGATACAAATTGTTGTCAACAAAATCTATAAATATGACATACCGAGGTATGAATGTTTTGAATGATTTGCAGTAAGGTCAAGCATTCTTTCTTGCTTTTTTGGGTAGACTTTCTACTATGTTTGGAATCCAAACCAAAGAAGTCTCTAAAAACAACAAGTAAAGAACAAACGCAAGTATTTGAAATTTGAATAACTTATTTTAAATACTTGGATGATAAATATTTTTCATATTTATGTACAGTATTGATTATAGAGAATAAAATAAATTGGTTGTAAATAAATATCTATGAACTTGAATAACTTATTTTGAATACTTGGATTAATAAATGTCTTTCATATTCACATACAGTACTAATCATATTGAATAAAAAAAAATACTTGGATTAATAAATGTTCTTTACGCATATACACTAAATTTATTATAAATAAAATATGTAATTAAGTGTTAAATATTCATGAAAGGTTTTTTATATTTTCAGGTAAATAAGTGATTTGGACCACCCGAGTAGTAATAGATTAATAGATCTTAAATAGATTACCCGGGTGATTCTCAATCTTTACCTTCAAGCAACTAGAAAATTTAAAGTTTTGCGTGATAATTCTTTAAATTCATGTTCCATCGGTTTCTCATCAGCTTTCTAATTGCAAAGCAACCAAAAGTTTAAATAATATTGCCGTAACTAAAACTCAAAAAAATGCGAGTAAAATATCAAGACATTGTGTGAAAAATTATAATTCACTATAGAATAAAAAAAATATATAATATATAATTGAAACTTTTATGCTATACTAAATAATACGTAGATACATATCAGGATATCCCTTATTTGTAAAAAAAAAAGAATAATTTAAGAACGTATTTTTGCGTTGGCATTTATAATATCATTATTTGAATGTTTTTATTAGTTATTATATTTTAAGTATTATTTTCACTTTAAACCTTTCCATTAGACTAATTATATAATTTATTTGGAATTAGAATATACTGTAAATTTAAATTGCGATCCGCGAAGACCCGAGTCTGAATCAGAATGATTTCAATGTGATGAATACGCAGAAGGGCAGAAGGTTGTAAACAGTCCAAAAAGGCTTGCCTAGGAAAATTCACAGAAACATTATGTCATGTTAGTGTTTATTGAAATGCTAAATTTCTTAAAGAAACCTTCTATTATGTAGAAAGAAGTTTTGTATGTTCTGGAGTGTCCGGAATTTTGTAATTGCGGGATTCTCGGAAACGGAGGCACAGCTTATTGTTGGCTCAAAATAACATCGATAATTGTCTTAACGTTAAGCGAAAAATTCCAACCTGCACAGTGTAGCCAAATAACATCAATAGCGTTTACCAATTCAGCTGCATAAATTCATACAATGGTGCGCAGAAAAAAAACGGATAAACAGTAGAATTCCAGACGCCCTAATACATCAATTATTTTATGACAAAATACGGATATCACCTAAATCAAAAGGTGACCTAGACTAAATAAGTAGCCATTTTCCAAACCGTATGTTCCTATTCTTTAAGACAGGGTTGGCATGAATGAAAATTGAGGGTGTTCTCAAGCACTTCACTCAACAGATCGGAGGCAACAATTTAATTAGTCAGAACTTGAGCTAAACAAGTGAGTTATCATTTCGATGAGGTACGGATCATTTTTTTGTCAAAGAGTTACTCTGATTGGCTAAAATTTATAATCCGCATTTCGCACAATGAATCTTAACAAGTTGTTCTTCATAAACCACCAAATTAATCACGATTATATCGAGCAACACTTCGATCAATAGTTAATTACATTGGGAGAACACTATTAGTCGACCGAGACGATAACTTGGCTAAGGTGTTAGTCAATCTGAACTGGATCGGTTAGTACAGTAGTAACGATTAGGGTTGTTAATGGAGTGCTCCAGACTATATAACCCGTTTCTGGAGTGCTCCGGAGTGGGTTATATGTTTTATTATTAACTGCACTCCATTAACAACCCTAGTAACGATATTGTATTATTTTTTATATAAAATGTATTTGATTGGTCATTAATATTGGACATATCACTGGACATTGGAAAAATGTCTGAATTGTGCTATGCAATATTATCGGACATTGTTATAACTTGGGAAATGTCCGATGTCCGGTAAAAAAAAAAAAACCACCGGATATATAACTTTCCCAACCCTGCTTTAAGACATAGTATGAATAACTATTCGGATATATAACTCGGGGACAAATCTGCACTTTACAGCAGGGTCGGCAAATGACACTTCTAATGACAAGTGACCACTGATAACATTATATAAAAATTGACAAATACAAGTCATAGAGTGATTGTATTTTATTGGGCAGGCATCACGTGATACCGCTTTACTTGGAGTCAGGGTGTCCGATGCGATGGAGGTCAATTATGCGATGAATGCGAAATAATTAAATAGATTATAGAGTCACATGACCTGGATGCTTTTTTTTGCTTAATTATGCATAATTCTGGATATCCTAACCCCAGTATTGCCATCAAAAAAATCCACCCACGTGATTATGATCATAATTTTAGTATATTCAAACCAAACATTTTTTTGTATTATTTATCAAGAATTCGCGTAAGAAACCAATTTTCGTGCATTAACAAAAAGTTTTCCTTGAGTGATTTTACTATCTACTTGCCTAAATCCCCCTAATCTAGGCACCTATCATGGGGAGAAATTTTTGATGGCGATACTGGGGAAGATCCACTTGGATGATCCCATTAAATGACATGACTATGGTCATTTGTCATCTGTCATCTTAGTCATCGTAATTTTTGAATGACCAGGTCATTTGCAAACCCTGCTTTACAGCAACTTTGAAACTCTGTTTCATAAAAAACGTCGCGTTAGAAACAATATGGTGAATCGAGCTTCGTATTACAACCTTTTCTAGTTTAGGTAATTCGCCACAACTTGTCCAAAAATTCAATTGGACTTTTAGATTGCAATAAATAAAAATTATATAATTATATCATACAGTATAATTATACAATGAATTGTTCAAAATGTTGAGCAATAATTTGTTCATTGGGTATAAAGCTAAATTTATTGATCAATCACAGCTTTAAATCTTGTATGTAGCTATATAGAAATATTTATATTTTGCGTAATGTATAAATTTATAAATAAACCATATATATTAGCTAGATTTATCAGATCAAATATTTTTTCATATTGTATAATGAATCAAATTGATAAAATTTATGTTAGCTTTATCATTATATTGTTATAGCATTTCGAAATCGATTTGGAATAGCGCTTAAGAGAATTTATTAAAAACTTACATCATACTAGAAATTAACGATGACAATGATAAGATGCAACTTGCAATTAAAATTCATTGATATTATTGATATTGATATCGATATCCGTGAATATTGGGTCAAATGTGCAGTACCATGTCTATTTATAAAAAAATTAATCACAAGGTTACAAATACACAGGTTAAAATAAAGTATATCAGATAAATATCAGTGAAATATCACATATTGATATTTAACCGATTAATATTAGAAATACAGAAATAGGGAAAATATCAGAAGCTGATAGTGCAATCAGTAAACCATCAGGTATATGACAGAGCTATCTTATACCCGATGGCTTACTGATTGCTCTATCAATCTCTGATATGTTTCTGATATGTTTCTGATATGTTTCTGATAGTGTCCCTATTCCTGACGGGTTCACCGACACTCACTTCACCGACAAGTTTATTTCACCGACAATTATTTCACCGACAGAATATTTCACCGACAAGTTTTTATTATAAATTACACTAACCTTAACTCTAATTCTAACCGGACCCTAACGACAATGACCAGAATTACTTTGTCGGCAAAATGACTGTCGGTGAAATAATTGTCGGTGAAATAAACTTATCGGTAAATGGATTGTCGGTGGAATGGCATGTGAAGTGAGTGTAGTGTCGGTGAAATCAAACGGAGCCTTCCTGACATTAATCGATAAATATATGTGATATTTTACTGATATACTTTATTTCGACCTGTGATAGTAATGTAAGTTTTGTAACTAAGGTTCATTGTTAACATTCATTAAGGCAAGAGTGAATTAATTTAATTAATATGTTTGTGTTTGGACAAATACTTGGACATGTTATATAAAAATAGAAATGCAAATCACTCACATTTGATATGAAGATTTGACTTAATTTAACCCTTAATTTTACATATAATTTGATATCTTTTTTTAAGGTATAAACGTGTTATAATGTCCATCGTATACGTACGTAGACCAATATTCGATCTACAAGACATGATGCGCGCAGTTTTCTGAAGCCATCAAATTTTATTTATCTTTTTTTTTTAAAAAAAAAAGTCGTATTTAATATTATAATTTAATATAATTTTTTTGATAAGAACCATCAAATTACGGTTTGATTTTAAATGCACAATTTTTAATTAGAAATTTTAACATTAATTGCTATGTCGTATTCACAAAATTTTCGGCACCTTGATGTCATTAGCGTTTTAAGCGAATGCACTATATTTAGTTAAATGTCTACCTCGTTCAAAGTTTCTTGCTTGTGCCTTATAGAAAGACTTTCATATGATTGGCTGTTTAAATCAATTTAATTTTACATTTTTTATACAGCTTAAAGTACTTTTAAAACAAATAAATAAAAAAAGGTACATAGAAAGTTTTATTAGAGTTGCAGGACTCTACAATTAAAAATAATCAAAATCCCCTTTTATTTTAGAGAAGTCAGCATGATAATAACCTAATTTTATCTAGTTTCAGAAGTCATTATTATGCTAACTTCTCTAAAACAAAAAGGGATTTTGATTATTTTTAATAGTGGAGTCCTACAACCCTAGTGAAACTTTCCATAAACTTCTTTTTTTTTATTTTTTAAATAAAATTAAATTGATTTAAACAGCCAATCATATGAAAGTCTTTCTTGCCTGTTTTTGTTATCTTACATATTATGTGAATATGATGAATATTGACAAATTTTACGTACCCCCAAAAAAAAAAAAATTTATCAACATAACACTGACTAATCTGTCCATCTATCCCTAGACGTGCGAAATTTTTATTGAATTTAAGGAAACTTTTCCGAATACCCTTAACGATAGAAACTGTTCTAAAATACTAGTTCATATCAATGTCGAAATATTATTGAGTTTTAAATACCAAAATTATTATGATATTATTAAATTCGTTCCGCAAAATGATCTGCAAGGGCATTATTAAAAAAGCTAATGACCTAAAAATACCAAACAAAAAAAAAAACTTATAAAAGACGCGGGTATATTAAAAAAAAATTCAAGCGCATACACACTTTACATTATAATAAACTAAGATATATATATGTCGTACCTCGGATAGGAATCCTCCCGATTCAGAATCCGGCTGTCCCAGTTTAGAAACGGATTTAGAATTCTTATACGGAGTACCTGGCTCAATAATTATATATCGATATATAATGGAGTTAGGATTAAGGTTAGAATACGTATTATATAATGAACTAGATGCCCTGATTCTGAATCGGGACAGCCGGATTCTGAATCGGGCGAATTCCCTGTCGCTATTGTTTAAAAAAAAATTCTTAAAGGCTATCCAACTAAAATATTCAAAGATGTGCTCTATTTATGATAAAATTCTTTAACTCGCATTATCACATATTTTAATACAGTTTTTACGTTATTAAATTATCTAGTGGTAATCAGTATCAAAATTACATCAAAATTATTAATATTATAACGTGATTCATTTTTATCCAACAATTATCAAAAAATAATTAAGGTCCCCCTTAAAACGAAGTAATTATTAATGTAAACCTGCGTATATCAAATGCGTTCTTTTAATTATCATTAAACAATTCCTTCTCCAATTCGTTTTCCTAAATGTAACTCAAGTATATAAATGCAATTATGTTAAATTTGGCATAAAATACCTTTCATTATTTTTAAAGAAAATGTGATAATGTATAAAATGTCTATAAATACCCCTCCAGTTTTGTTATTATCCGAGACAAATGGTAAAGGAATGTACGTTTTCTTCACGCGTAGTCACTTAAACCTCTCGAAGCGATATTTTTACTTTGTTATTCTTGACTAATAAAACCAAGTCATGTTCCAAAATATATTTCTCTTCTTTCTTTATTTTGCCATTATCTTCATTTCTACTGTCACTGTAGTTGCCCAAAATTCTAATGAGCCAACGTATATTAAAATTCCTCTTAATCAAGATATGATGAAACAATTTGAAGAAATAGCGGCTAAAGGTAAAGGTATGGCTCCACCTATAAGTGCGAACCAACCTGACGAACCTGAAGATGATGAAACTTTTATTGACTTTCCTGAAAGCTCGGATAATTCATTCAAAAGCTCAGACAGCTCATCTAAAAATACTGTCAAACAAGCTGCTGCACCTTCTCCAACTAATGTAGTTCCTGCAATTAAAGGTCCTACGACTCCAGTTAGTGATACTCCTATTAAAGGTCCTACGACCCCAACTAATGATACTCCTAAACAAAGTATTAATAGTATTGGTCCAACAATACCTACTCCAATAACTACTCCGAAATCAACTATTCAGAGTCCACCACCCAAATCAATCTCTCCACCTCCAAATTCCGTTGCTAAAACTCCTTTGTCTACAATCCCCCAACCTTCCGTTGCTAAAACTCCTTTGACTACATCTCGTCCACCACCAACTTCTACCTCTAAAATATCTCATGCTGAACATATTTCTACTAACTGTTTTTTGGGTGTGATATTGACTACATTCCTTGGCTTTTTCATCGGAAATCTATTATTTTTGTTTAGATAATGTTGCGTTTGATTCTTTCTAATAATATACATAATTACTATATGTTATAATATTTTAAAAAAAACATTCAATATCTCTTTCTTTGTTAAACTTATAATGAAAGGCATATTAAAATTGCAATTTTTTTTAAACATTTTATCTATTGTGATTTAAAATTTTCTTTCGTTGCTTATATTGATTTTAGTATACTGTCTATT
>CAJVPZ010000348.1:0-7500 GCA_910592135.1 Racocetra fulgida | reverse complement strand
ACTGGGTGAACAGTATAATGAATTTTCTAAAGATTGGTACCAAATGCACAATTCTCTGTTATTTCAACAATTCAATCATTTATGGGACAAGCTTTTAATAAAATTTACTGACACTGCTCCTTATCTTAATCATGCTCTTTTTAATGAAAAAGAACAATAGGCCCTCTGTTATACATCTAAAATTTTTACTACTAGAATGCAGTTGATACAGCAAGTAGAGAGTCAAAATTCTATTATAAAAAATTTTGTCAATAGTAATACATCTTTAATTAATCTTGTAAAATATATCAATGAACAGATTAATCACATGTCTACTTTTGTTTAGTATAAAAACCGAATCAATTCTATTACAAGATCTATACTTAATCACGCCAGTTTTGAATTTTCACCAGACATCGACAAATGGATTGCTACTTACTTAACACCATATTCTCTGTCCATTCAGCAGCAAGAAATTGCACAAGCTATATGGTATACACCAAGGCTTATCAATTTTCAAGATTCTGAATTGCAATTTGATTCAACTAGGTTAATCGAACATTCTGATTCTGATTTGACGAATTCTGATACATTTGATATCCTTAATCTCTTCGTTGAAGATGCTTTTGATGCTTCTGCCATTTTAATTAATAAACTAATCTCATCTGCAGAAATCACATCAATTGTTGAAATTTGAGAAGTTATTCGTCACAGGTGTAATGCAAAAAATTATGTAATTTTGTTTAATAATAACTCACATTTATATATATATCTTGGGTTAACCCAATGCGGTTTTGTCTGTAGACATTTTTTTTAAGTTATGACAATATCTAAGCATACTTCGTTTCATATTATGCTCATATCAAAAAGATGGTATTCTGACAAAAAACAGATTGAGCCAGAATCACAGACACAGAAGCATACTTTTATTATTAGATTAGGTGATAATATAACTGCAGAAGCTTCAGCTCATACTAAGCAATTCTTTTCAGATTTATCTTTTTGTTTATCAAAAATTTTAATTAATGATATTAATGCTAAGGTTAATTACTATAAAACATATGTAATGATTAACAGATTGTCAAAAAAGGCTATACAAACTGGAATAGATGCTGGTTCTAGTGCAATAAAAGAGCTTGAAGAGTTCATGAATGGGTTTATCACCAAATACAGGCCAAAAAATAAAAAGGATAAACTAATTAACAGAAAAAATGCAAGGCAACAATATGAAGATGAGGATGAGACTACCTTGAGTTCTGATGATGAAGATTTTATTGTAGTCAAAAATCTAACAATCAATTCAAGAAAGGGTGCTCCAAGAAAAAAAGATTTAAAGAATTACATGAATTTGAAGGAAAAAGCAAATCTAGTACTAAGCAAAATTTGGAAATTCAAAAGGCAAGAAAACTAACACAATGTCAGCAGTATCAAAACACAGGTCATTACAAAGCTGATTGTGAAGCATAGCATAAACGGCAAGGCCTTTTATATTCATATTAATTAATAGATTGTGCACCTTTATTATAGAAAAGAATTTAAAATATTTCAACTTCAAATATTAACTGAATATGTAACTAGTTAGAAAATTAAAGTTGTATTTATGTATTATCTAATAGCAGATTTATAAGAATTTAATTGAATTTATATATGAATTTATAGCTAGAAGATAGAATTTATAGTTAAGAGGTCTTAAATATCAAAATTATTTTTGTGAATCCTTTTTTGGTCGTTAGAGTTAGAGCTTTTTTCAAATTGTAATGAGCTGAGTAATATTATGCTATATTATATATTTAGATTAACTATTTCTACTTAGATGTATACAGTATATAATTTTCATATTTGCATATAATGAAAAGATAAGTATTTTATGCTTAATTCAGAGTTTCATATTGTAGCAAGTTACTAATAGAAAACTTTTTTGTAGCTGCCTTTTAGGTATACGCATAATAGGTATAACAAGTAAATCATTATTGTTATGTATTGTATAATAAAGGTTTACTATGAATGTGTATATAGTTAACAGATCTATCACCTTTTAATAAAAATGTAGTATTGTTTTGAAAGAATTTTTTTTTTATTAACTAGCTTCTTTGGCATAGGGGTTTTTATTCAAGTATAATAGGTGGGGAGCTTACAACGAAACCCCAATTATATTAGAGAATACAACTAGCCATATATACAACTTTTGGTTGTCTATTTAAGCAGTCTTGTATACGTAACCCGCATGAACTACACTAGCTGCCATATCTATAACCCAACTATGAGATTATCTATTTAAATCCTTTATAACATACACTGCCCCTTGTATTACCGAAACACTCTGTTATATTTGTCAGTCAAGAGTTCCAGATGTATACTGTAGCCTTAGAACTAATTTATTCTTGAAGCATCATTGCTAGAGCTTTCCATACTCACAATCCGGCTAACTTAGACTTTCGGTAACTTACACCAAGTTGAGAACGAGTACTTGTGAGCTGAAGCCACTATCATTACCTACTCCTGCCCTTGTAGAGTTCACCCAAACCCTAGCACCCACTTTACGGACTATCAACAATACTTTGATGCTAACCGTCGGTTCTCTAAACTTCCAATTCAGATGGCCTGGAAGGGACTAGTGGGCGTCCTCTAGTATTCCAAATGAATCCTTTTTCCTCCAGCTGATCCAGCAGCCTGGTTGGTGTAGTGCTTGTCAAACACTCGGTCCTCGTTCAGTTTTACCTATGGTGTCTGGTTCCCCAGATAATAATTCTTTACATAGTGCTATCAAAGATCTGTGCTACCTCTCTACTTAGAACTTCCCAAGCGGGCTTTTGTATCCCCCAATCTCTTAGATTTATTTGGCTGCTTCACTCAGGTTTTATGTAACTTATGCATCATACTATGTTCCACAACCTCCCAATACAAGTTGGTGAGACCAAAGTTACAGGTGCTTACCTGATTGATATGTTATACAGTTTTACTGTAACGCATTTCCGCAAATTTGAATTTCATTACTAGTAGGATTCGAACTCTTGTCCTGCTACTTGGGGGTGCGACAACTTATCAACTACACTAAGTCACCACATCCTGAAAAAATTTTTTTTACAAGTCCATATCTGATATGTATATACGTATGTACGTACATATGTATTATTAAAATTTCAACAGTTTCATGCTATGCTACTTTATGTTACTTAGATAAATATGATATGCAATACACAAAGCACTTTAGTGACAAACAAATGCATAATTTTACTTAAAACGTAATGATAAACACTTGTCAAATAGGGTGATTGTCTAAAGCCAAATAGTTTTTAAGTTGATTAATAATGATAATAAATTTGTAATATAAAAGTCACATGAGGCATATAAATTACTACCTGGCTTTAGATAATTCTCAAATGGGGTAAATTACATAGTTGTTATTAGGAATACTGTATAAAAAGAGAAATTCTATTTTATTTAGCATAAAATAACCCCTAGTAGAATTTTAAGGTTCAGTGCAGGCCGGAATTTATGTTGATGCTGGCTGGGTTTTTTAATATAAAAACCCAGTTTGCATTAACATAATTCTGACACTAACTCTAAATTTTAGGTTATTTTGATTCAATATATTTTACACTATTTTAAATAATTATATTGTAGTATTATAAGCTTAATAATGCATAATATATTTATATATCATGTGATTGGGTATATTGTACCATCAGATACATATAGATAATTCCTTTTAAAATTATATATTTTAGGTTCATAAGTAACATAAAATTTTTTTCTTATAATTTAAAAATAAATACTGCAAAAAAGGAATCTTTATTTTCAAATATAATTGTACAAAGTTTTATTTAATTATTTAAATTTTTTATAAAAGTAAATCAGAGCCAAAAAAGTGCAAAAACGCAGGCAAATTTGTCTGTATTCTATTACAATCTAAGGGATAATTGTTAAAATATATTATAATCTAGAATTAGGCTATATTAATTTAACTCAGAGTTCTGATATTTATCTGACTGCTCTAATAGATGTCTAAATATATTTTAGTTGCATTACTAGCATATTATGGCTGAGACTAATATTAGCAGTTAGAGTATCTACTACTTGAATAACATTTAGATTATAGATCTTAATGATCATCTAGTTTGGTGTGCTATATTATTTTTTCTTTTAAAGTATTCTGATATTAGTTTAGAATCTACAGGAACTTATATCTCAAACTAGAAACTGTTGTCTAGTTAGATTGTTATATAACAGTATTGATATTTTATTATTAAATATCTCTTTTCACATTTCTGCTTGGGTATTATTAACCTATATCTCAAGTCAGTGTTGCTGCTACAGCTTAACTACAAATGTTTTAGATCATACTGTTATATAGTCTTTCAGTACTTTCCTCTATTTTTTAAGTATAATCTGCTATGATAAAGTTTAGAACATATTTTGTAAGTATATAGGACAATTTTGGTTGTATCCAAGGAGTTATATTAACTCTAGTGATACTATATTATCATATTATACTTGCTTTCAGCATGTTATTATACAAGACCAAGACAATTTTAATTATATTCAGAGAGTTACACTAACCTTAGTAATACTGTATTATTATTTAAATTATAAACTCTAGAGGTTGATAGATTCTAAACTTGTTCATTATAAACTTCTATATAGATATAACCAAAGCCTAATTTAGTATCTTTACATATATTTAGAATATTAAACAATTTCCATATCTTTGCCTTCTATAATATTTTTATTTTATATTATCAGAGATGCTTCTAATTCTGATAAAACTAATTCTTTATTATAAAATTAAATTAAGCATAACCTTATATTTGACAAATAGGAATATTAAATAAGTATTCAAATTTAATATTATTTAAGTATTTAGCTAGGCTTCCTTTTTCTCCCTCTATAACTAATGGTAGCTAGTCTTAAATTAGTTTATAAATAGAAAATTAAGAGGTGTTTTGCTACACTTAGGTAGTTATACAAGATATAATAGATAGTTTAAAATTAATATCATCTTAATACAAATCTGTAACTAATCTTATCATATATACAGCAAATTTAAAAAAATAAAAAATAAAAAATAAGATAGATTATTAAAATAGCTATACAATATAGTTTTGGTAATACTTTATATAAAAAATATAATCAAATTAATTAATACCACTATATCAAAAAAAGAATGTTAAGTTCTGAAGTAGACAAACCAGCAATAGCAGCAATGCTTGACTTGAGATATAAGTTAGTAGTATTTAGGCAGATAAGTAAAAGATTAAGACATTATAAAAAGATATAGCATATAAAAGAATGCAAACCAGTTAAGGCAATGCAAATCTAAGATAAGTTCTTAATTTGACAATATAATATCAACTCTGTTATGTGGTAAACCTAACTAGGCAGCAAGTTCTAACTTGAAATACAAGGCTATAGAAAGGCTATTTCTATTATACAAATAAAGTACTTTAGTAGAAATTTGCAGTGAATTATGCTTGTAGATATACTAAATTGAGAGTTTATTAAAAGCAGACATCTGATGTATTAAATTAGAAGTTATAACTGATTGTATAAGATATAGAGGAAATGTAATATTACTAAAAATAGTTAGTTGAGAAACACAAAGTTAGATGAGATATGGGTAGGACATGAAACACTCTAGTAGGTTTAGATTATAAATAAATTAGTCTAAGTCTCTATAGTTGTGTATTAGTATATATATAAAGAACTTGTTGTAATAAGTATATAGGGTAAAGTTAATAAAAATAGGACAAATCTATCTAATAAATTTGTTCTATTTCTATTGACTTTCCTCTATATATTAATAAAATTAGAAGCATAACTTCACCTTAATATATAAAAAAAAACAAATCTTATTACTAATTCAGTAACTATTAAAAAGTCTTTAATAATTGATATTTTACTTGATTATTTGCCAGTCAACCAGAGAAGATCTGCAAATTTTTATAAATAAATTTTATTTACTATTAAGCCAAATGTGAAGTATACTAATCTAAAACCTTTTTCTTACTAAGTAAATCACTCTTGGGCTTATAACAAAAGTTTTAGATTGATGCACTTCACATTTGGCTCAATAGTAAAATTTACTTATAAAAATTTGCAGTCTTCTCTGGTTGACTGGCAAATCACTAATTAGTATAATAATTCTTAACTATAAAAATTAGTAGCTTAAGTAAATGATTTACTTTTCAAGACTTCAAATGCTAAATATAGCAAAACTTTATAAATATGATCTTTTTATTTTTTATTAAATATTATTGATAAATCTAAATCAGTAATATAAGCTTTATATTGTTTTTTTAATAAAATATTACTTGAATGTAAATCTCAATATATAAATTTTTTAAATAAATATATAATAGATAATAAACAATATTACATAATATTTTTAATTTAATTTTTTATTTTAACTTAAATATTCTTTTAATATTTTTATACAATGATTCAAATTTTGTATAACTTATTACTAAAATAAAATTTTCAATATTCTTATTTATTGATATATTATAATATTTTCTAAATTTATAATGCATTTTTAACTAAAAAATTAATTTATAAACAGTATAAATTTATATATAAAAAAAATAATACATCATTTAAAAAAATAGATTATTTTGATGCAAATTATTTATTATTACAGATTAAAATAAAATCTGATTAAAATGTAACTGAGAATCTCTTATGCCCACTCTTAGAATATATAAATCTACATATATTCATTTATTAATAAACCTAATCCTAAACCCTACCCTAATGTTAAAAAGAATCCCAAAAAATGTCTCCAAAAAATTTTAAATTTTTCTTAAAAAACCGAAAAATTTTGTTTTGTTCAAATTTCATTTTAATCTGTGACATTTATTATCTTAATTGCAACTTTTTTATATATTTTATATTATCTTTTATATATTGTTTTGCATACTATAAAAAGTCTTCCTTTATCTTTTTTTTCAATATTTCTAAAATTATAATATTCTATCCAATTAAATAATTATTATTATTACAATTATGTTTCATAATAGCTAATTTTAAATACTATTTAAATATCAAATCTTTATTCTTTTCTACTTCTATTTTGTTTTGATAATATGAACCAATACTATATATTTTACAACAATATTTATATTTAATACTTTTTCTTTTATTAAATTTAGAGATAGGATGCAATTTTAGACCAAGGTTAAAGTTAGATATAAGAGTTCAAATCTTTGTTAGAATTAGATTTTTAGAATCCTAAGCACTTTAAATTAGTATCTTTGATATGTATTAGCTAATAGATTTTTGAGATATCATATCCCTAATGATATTGCTACTAGTGATAAATAGCAATATCTTTAAATATAACTTTAATTTCATATTTATAACAATATCTAACATTATATATTATACCAGTATGCATCATCTCTGCAGATTTTTAATAATAAATTAATTTCTTATATTCATTTTTTTTAATTCTTTTTTTTTTTTTTTAAATATTAATGGTGAGGCCATGCCTTTAACTTTATTGAAATTTAATTGAAGTTTTTA
>CAJVPZ010000347.1:0-20464 GCA_910592135.1 Racocetra fulgida | reverse complement strand
TGTTTTAGTTTCAAGAACCTTTTATACTGTTTCTTTTCCCAAAAGCAATAACCTTTTGGTACTTTGTTTTCAAAGAAAAACACCATGGTAAAAAAGAAAATAATAATTATAAGTCAAATATAAGGTTTCAAAGGGGAAAAAAAAATAAATTTAGAGAAAGAAAACAAAGTAAAGTAAAAATTTGAAATAAAATAGAAAAATCAAAAATTCAAGATATTTATACTATACCAACAAGGTTTGTAACTTAGAAAGAAAATGTAAGAGGACTCTCTACAAATCTAAAAAAGATGAGAACATCCAAAATGATTAAGTAGATGGCAAGATATTAAGGGTCAAAGTTTGTGTACTAATATTTGCAAAGACAAAATTTTAAAGAATTTTATAGTAAAGAAAAAGGAGTAAAAACTTTAACAATTTTTAAAGCAACAGGGAAGCATTTTGGTATTAAGTAACCTATATACTAAAAGATAAGGAATATTTTCAAGAATATAAAGAAGATGATATTTTTAAAATAGGGTCAATATTCATAGAGGTATTAAAGAAAACCTAAAGCTAACTAATAAAAAATTAAAATTTTAAAGAAAAATAAAGAAAAGAAGAGAGAATAAAGAAAGAAGAAGGAGAAGGGATGAAATACGAATAAAAAGAACTACTCTAATGAATTTATAATAAAAATAAAATAGTGTTATAAAACAGTTTTATTTTATTAGTTTATTACTTTATCTTAGTATTATTTTATTATTTCGATATTTGTATTTTATTAGTTATTAGTTATTATTATATTAGAGAAGAATTTAAAAGACATGTATAACAATTAGCCTTAATACTTAACGCTTAGGGATTAGCAATTACGCTTAGTAATTAATGATTAATGATTACGCTTAGTGATTAACACTTAACACTTAACACTTAACAATTAGCAATTACAATTAGCGTTTAGCATTAAGTAAATTACGCTTAGCTGCAATGATTAACAATTAGCTCTAAAGATATAAAAAGGCTATAAATTTCCCCAAGTTAATATTAGATCTGAAATAACAACAGACTTGTTATTGTTTATCTCACTTCCCTCTTTACCAAATTCTTTTTTGTAATATTATAGGATTCTTTAAGAATAGAAACCTAAGGATAGCCTATTTTATTTATCTTTAATAAACATATATTTTATCTATAAACTATTGTCTGTTCAAACTGCCACAAACAGAAGGATATAGTTTCTCCAAGAAGCAGAAATTATACTTATCTGTTGGACACTGCTATAAATCTGTAAAGGATCCCTGTAGCTGTGTCATTGTTATAGTACTGCTGTTAAGAAGGCCACAGTACTGTAACAATATTTTTTAAAAAATAGACCAGTATATCAGTAATATTTATTTAACAATTAGTTGAGTATATTATCTGTAATATTGGTATTACTATCTCAAAATAGAAACTCTTGGGTGATTCAAATTCAAGGAACCAGAATAATTAAAACCTATTTGGCAAAATCTGAATAAGGAAGTAATGAAAATTTTCGACGATACTGTGAAAAACTAAAAACCAGAGACCAAAGAACTAAATAAAAACCTTGAAGCAAAAAGAGTCTACTAATCTAACTACTGAAATCGCATTGGAGTAAAAAGTTCTATATTATAAAATTAAAAAGCAAGAGAAGTAAAACCAAAAAGCACTTAAAACCTAAATACAACAATCCATTCAGGCTAACTGGTTTGGTAGTTTGTGAAAAATCGGTATAAAGACTGGTTTGATGTAGATATCAGGATTGAAATGAATCTTGTAAAGATATTAAATACTAGAATTGTGTAGTTTAATTGTTAATTCTGACTGCTAGTGATGATTTCGACTGCTGCAAAAGATATTTAAAGCCTAATCTGAAAATATGTAGAACATAGAAAGATTAGAAGATATATACTACATCTTCTCTAGAGTAACCTAATAGTATGAGAATCTTACTAGATTATCTATAGAATTAGAACACAAGTAATATATTGATCTGAGTTAGTGATATTATCCAAACCCGGTAGTTTAGGACTTAGTAAAATCTGAAAGGGTTTTTACTAGATTTTACAATTGGGTAAAAATCCTATAAATGATAACACAAGCAATTATCACGTGACTGCGTCATTATCTGCACTATGATTATTTCGCAGCAATAGTGTTTTTATTATTAACTTGGTATATATAAACCCAGTTTATATATATTTAAAAAAAAATATTACACAAATATATAAAGAAAAAAAACAGGAGTGCAACAAAAACCTTCATTGCAACAAAAAAAGAGTGCAACGAAAACAACTTCATCGTGACAAAAAAAAAATTTTTTTTGCCTATATTATAATATCACGTTTGTCTAAGTTATAAAAAATTGATCATTAAAATAAGTATCAAATCAAATTTAAAGATTAAATAAAAAAATTACATACATTCGAATAAATTTTATAAAAAATTCGCATTTGCGAATTGAAATTCACTTTCCACAATTGTGACAAGGTCGAACTCCATATTTTCACTCTTTTGTATTTCTGTTGTTGTATATGATACTTCTTCATTATCACCTTGACCTATTGTTACAAATTGAAAGTTGAAAAAATCGATTAGTTGGTTAGTTGACAACTAATCGATTGAACTTCTTAGACACTAACTAATCGATTAATTGATTAATTGACTAATCGATTAGTTGCAACTAATCAACTAAATTAGTTGCAAGAATCGACTGAAAATTTATTTATTTACTTAATTAATTAGTTGCAACTAATCAATTAATCGATCAGTTGCAACTCATCGATTAATCGATTAGTTGCAACTCGTCGATTAATGGATTAGTTGCAACCAACTAAAAAAATAATTAACCAACTAATCGATTGAAAAAATTGATGATTTGTATCACTACCTTGACCACCAAAATTTGTATGCGACAAATTAATAACAGACTCTATTTCAAGTTTCTCATGATTTGACAATTGAAAAGACATTAAAACATCCTTATTCTGTTCTAATATGTTAGTATTTTCTATTTCCGCATACGTTGTTTGGTTTAACGCACTTTCACGTAACTCATTCTCTGACAACTCCTTCCCATAAAATTTAAGTTCATTTTTAAGATTAGAAATGCAATAAGAATGAATCTTGGCCATATTTTCAAGTTGCTGGAATGATAATCATGAATGGTATATATCATATAACCACCTTAGAATATAAAAATTACTTTCGCAATTTACTTGTAAAGGCACAACTGCAAAGATAAGCTATGCAAGGTCTCGAAGATATTTATATTTGTTTTCAATGACACCCCACTACAAATCAGGTGATTTAAAAAAATCATAGGCAAAGTCAAATGGATACTCCCCATTTTTGTAACGAATTAGCAGTGTAGTTAATAGCTGGTATGCAGCTTCATCATTATGTGTACTTTTGTAAAATTTGATGGCTATCTTGCAAATTTGGCAAAATATTCCTTTATGTAAGCCAAGATCTATATATTAAAAAAAAAAATAACAAGTTTTATCAAGTTTTTGATTAGAATATGAAATATTAAAGTTGATCAGGTTTTTTTTTTAGGTTTCAAATTTAAACACTATACTTTTATATCTAGGATGGAGAAAATATGCAAGAAAATAGGGCTTAATATCAAATTTAGCATAACATTTATTAAATATAGTAATGGCCAAGTCATGAAAAATATTATTAGTAGGAATTTTGTTAATCGTTGCAGCCAACTTTACTATATTAACAAAGCAATCTGCAAGATTTGCTGTACGAAATTCTAAATTATGTATTGTTTCCTTAATAGGTTGAATAACGGATACAATTCGATAGCAATTTGTATAGAATATATTATCATTATCATTCAGTATTGAAATAATTACTTTTTTACTAATTGCATTTCGATTACTCTCTAAAATCTAAAAAAAATATATACAGTATTATTAGATAATTCCAAAATTCAATTACTGTAGAACGCTGTATATAGTACTCAGGATACACCTATGTAGCTAATTTTATATATGGGAAAATCCAAAGTGGATATTTCAAATAGCAGATCAGTATAATACAGGCCAAAATTAAAAATTATATCATACTGATCAGTTATAATTAGGATTGTAAAATTGTGTAGGTTTTGGTAAAACAGTTTCTATATAATTAGTAAAAAGGTTTGAAACGCACAAAATTACACAAAATTATATGAAAATGTTAAGATTGTAAAATATAATTTTCAACCCTAGTTATAATTCATACCCTAACGCTAATATATATATAACACCTAGTACTCCGCAAAATCAAATTTTGATTTGATTTTAGGAGTACTAATAACACCAGATCAGTATAATACGAATTCTAAAATTCGGCCTGTACTATACTGACTTGCGAAATACCTTTTTCAATAGGTATTATATTTACTATGTAAGTAAAAGTAATTACACAACCCTATTTTAAAGAATACTATATATAGTGTTGTACAGTATGATAATATAGTATATATCAAAATATAATTACTTTACCTTATCAAAAATGGGCTTTAATCTTACTATTGAAGATGTAGTTCCAAAAATAGAAGCCCATCTTGTTTTACAGTACATTTCTAAACCACCACCATCCAAATTCATATTTTTGATATCATCATGAAGAAGCTGGTTTGCTCTATGTGACTTTTTAAAAAATTGAACTACTTGATTGGCCTGTTTCAAGACGTGATCAACAGGTTGAACTTTTATTATGTTACTTGCAATAAGGTTCAGCACATGAGCAACACATCTTATGTTCCAAACATGTGAATAATTAAATGTTGTAATCTCACGAGCAATACGAATATTGCTTCCGTTATCCATTATACATGCTACAAATTTATTAGAGCCAACTTCTTCAATAACATCAGAAATTTTGAAAGCGAGAAATTCTCTGTTTGTACTGCATCTGAAAAGTCTGATATAGCATATAAATATTCTTTTCGATCTAATGTAGAAATTATAAAATTATATAACAAGTTATTTGCTGAACTTGACCAACTGTTGAGTTCTAATTTTTAAAAAATTATATATTAATAAAATACAAAAAATTTGATGAGTATCGGCAAAGAAAAACTTCAAACTGGCAATTTAAGTATATGTATTATTATAGCTGTTTTCATAAATTTTTGGACATCTGGTGAAAAATTAATTGTTTGGCCGATTCGATAAGTTATTGATTTCAGCATAATAGTGTAACATTCTCTATGAACATTATCTATAAATATAGTCTAAAGCCAAGTACGTATACACGGTTTGTTAATTAAACTTATATGAAACATATAAAATACTATATTCAAGGCTTTAAATGACCTCTATTTTCATGTCCTAACCAAAGTAACATCTAAAATCTTAAGATATTTTATATCATTTAGGTTTAGTTGACGTATTTTTCTTTCAGGTGACGAAACTTTGAGAACTCGACTTATTGAAGATCTGCTAACACTTAAGTGTTTAGTAATTGTTCAAACTGATGACCTTTCTAAATTGTTTTCGACTATTTTCCAGCAAATATGTGACTTATATCGATATTGGTTATCTGATTATTATCAGTTAAAATTGTTACTACTACACTATAAATAGGTCATTTAAAGCCTTGTAATATTTTATTTGTTTAACATAAGTTTTAATTTGCAAATTCAATTCAAAACGTATGTATGTATTTGGCTTTAGACTATCTCCATAAATAATAAACGTCACACTGATCATACCGAAATCAATAACTTATCGAATTAGCTAAACAATCATTCGGTCAATTTTTCTAAAAGTTATAAGAACAGTTGTAAATAATATACTTAAATTTGCTGATTCGAGGTTTTTTCTTGCTAGCACTTATATAGTCTAACCTTGATATAATCATTGGATTGGTAAAAAAAAATTTTATGTAACCCAAACCTTTCAGCACAAATTGATAATTATGATAGTTTTACCAAAACAAGATTATATTTAATATTATACATGTACATACCTAGCGTCAAATTTTGTTCTTTTTTAAGTAAATTATTAGTTCAAACTGTTATACAAGCCATTTCTTCGTCAAGCATCCTCTCTGCTAATGTAAGCCTTCTAGGGGGATTATATTTTGGTTCAATTATATTAAAAAGATCCTGAACAAATGGATTATCAATTACAGAAAATGAAATCCCAGCACAAACGAAGGCTTTAAGTAAAGCTTTGTTAATTTCATTATTTCTCTCATCTAATACAGATTCTAAAGGTTTAGAGGATGGTGATGCACTTTCATCGTCACTATGGTCGGTATCCTTTATATTATCATTTCATTTTGCGACTTAAACTAGCCAATGCTGCCTTATTTTATTGGAAACATTGCCTTTGCAATGCAGAGCCAAGTGTGATTCCAAAACTAAAGGTCTGCCTCGTTTCCACCTTTCTTTAATACAGTATTGACAATTTGCATTATAATAGCCTTTACCATCAGATTCTCTATGAATAAAATAATTCCAAATATCAGATCTTGGACGTTCACCTTTATTTACTGATTTATTTTGAGAACTTATTTCCTCATTTTGTTTCTCGACGGTTTCGCTATTTTGTGATATATCAAAAATATTTTCACATAAATCTTCTATTACAAGCTTTTGTTAATAATTATAAAAAAAAAAATAACGAAATTGATGAATTTTATAAATATTTATAACATTATTTATTTTTATTTTTAATCATTTGAGATGACATTTGTTCTTTATTTTTTATAAAAAAAAGGTTTAGCCCACGATTTTACATAAACTAACTAATTATGAAAAACAAAATTATAAAATTTTAATTATTAGATGCAATTAGAGATTCTGATCAGAAAAATCTTTTTTATCAACTAAGCGAGAAAACGTTACTAATAGGTATAGGGCAAAAATTAATATTATCACGATAACTATCACAATAATAAAAAGGTTTATTTGATCATTATGCACGTTGATTGGTTGTTAGATTTAGGATTACGATAAATGGTCAATGTCGACCAAAATTAGATAGAAATGTAATTACCCCCTTTAGTCAGGTTTATGTAACATCGTTAATCTGAATGACCTTCAATTAAAGCAACACGAGATTATAGGCTGACATAATTGTGATGGTAGTGCAGGATAAGAAACATCTGAAAGTTTAAATAGGTAATCTCCTAGTTAGATTACAGATACAATATATAGTATAGAACCTTCAGGTGAACTAAAATAGGCAATCAAAAGTTGCATATATAAATAAATATACTTTCATTAACCAAAAATATACTACTAAAATACCTAATAAAAATTCATCTTTTCACAACATTGTGAGAAAAAAAAAAAAAAATTTACAGTTCCTCTTCAGATAACAGATAGATTGTTTATTAACAATAATCAAATAAAAAAAAAGCAACCAAGAGGTCACTTTAATATCAAAAAAAAAAAAGAAGCTTCTTTGAGACTTTGTCTTTGTTTAACAATACTTGAATAAAAATCTTAGCCTCAAAGAGATTAGTTTGACAAAAAAACCCAAAAATTTAAAAACAAAAATTAATACTAAAGGAGGTACGGGTATTATGGTACACTTAAGAGTTGCTAATAATAAAAATTTTTATGAAAAGCATATTTATTCACAAAATTTGTTTAATTAATATAACATTCGATTTACTATCTCATAATAAAAAAAAAACCTACACTTTAAAAAAAAACTTGAAATTCTAGACTTTTAAAAATCGTTTAAAAACTGTTATGTTTTTTGAGATTGGGGGTATTATAGTATACGGAATATAATACACTACTATTATAGGGGTCGGCTGAAGCAGAGTTAATTCAATATATGATCTACATGCTGTATAAATTACATTCTTGATATCTATATAACCCGCTAACCAGAACTGCGTCAAAAAGGTAACCCTAAACTTCACTCTGCTTTAGCCAACCACCTATTATGGTATATCGATGTAGGGTATATGATATACTGCTAATACTATATGCATATCAAATCAACGTGATCATATCTTATTTTTTATTTTTACGTATTCGTTCTTTTTTTTGTTCAATTTCAACTTTTTTTTGCGCTTTTTTTTGCTTCTCGATCTGCTCGTTTTTGAACAGCAGCTTCTTTTCTTTTTTTGATATTTTCTGCCTTGCTCTTTACTAATTTATTAATTTCTTTTAATGCTTGTAGAGATTCTTCACTAGTAAGGAGTCGGGCGAATGGCAAGGTCTTCCTTTTTTTTGATGGTTGACTCTCTGGTTCATTAGCTTGTATTGAGTAGGATACTTAAGTGCTAGTTTTAGTGGACAAGTACCTGGGTTTTTGTAAGTTTTAAGTTCCTCTTGTGCCATTATGTAATTTCTTTTCACAGAAATATTTTCATCTTTTAATGTCTTAATTTCTTTTTCTAAAGAGCTAATCACTGATTTTAATATTTCATTCTCTACAGTAGCACTAGCTTGGGTGGAATTATAATCTGGTTGAGAATATGGAATAGAAGAATAATGAATCGGTTGAGATAACATGGAAGAACAATGAATCAGTTGTGAAGATAATGTAGAGGAGTAATGAATGGGCCGAGGAGATAATATAGAGGAATAATGAATGGATTGAGAAGACGATATAGAGGAATAATGAATAGGTTGAACAGATGATATAGAGGAATATAGATTTTGTTGAGAAGATGATGTGGATGAATATAAATTTGATTGGAATGATAATACGGTATTTGAAAGAAGTTCTTGATCGATTTTTTGGGATAAAGGTAAAATATCAATTTGTTTTGTAGATAGAGAGGGATCAAGACGGTCTGAACTAATAGCGTTAGAGTTAAAAGGCCAAATTCCCGTAACTCTATAAGCATTAGTAATTGCTTTAGGTGTGTAAGTTTTTATGAATGCTAGACCAAACATTTTGGCAAATGTGTGTTTTGTTACTAATTTGCCACTTTCACTGTGAAGTTTTGTACAATTTTTGCTATATTCGGTTTTAAGTTTGGCGAAGGGGAGCTCGGATGGTTGAAGGATATGTGTGGTATGTGGGCAAAAATTGACGCTTGTATAATTATATAGCTTTTATGACCATCAAATATTAAAAGAACTGGGCGCTTAGAAGGAATAGAATTAATAAGGTGCTCGATATACATCTGAAATAGGTCTTTTCGCATATATTCTGAGTCAGTAAACCTCATAACGGTGCCAGCTGGAGCACCGTTTAGCAAATTGGAAATTGTGCGAATACCCTTGTAAATAATTAAAGATGGTATATAGCTTCCAGCAGCTGAAATCGTCGGGACGACAGAAATATGATCATGGGTGTTTCTGTGTGATACTTTATGGATTTGGTGAGAGCCTTTCATAGCAATGACTTTTTGTATTTTGGGAGATATAACAAACCCTGTTTCATCCATGTTCCAAATTCTATCTGCAGTAAGTGAATCTTTTTGAATTATTTTATGAAGCTTATCAAAATGGTCCTTAACAATAATTGGATTGGCCCTTTGTGCGCATGCCTCTGACAATGCTTGAGATATACGAAAGGACAAATCAGGATGGTCTCTCATAAAACGTTCCTACCAGTCCTGGCCAGGTTCACTATCCTTAAAAGGATGACTACAATTGCTACTTCTTAGAATATTCATCACGCAATAATTTACACCAGATCGTGTGAGACCAAACCCTAATCTTTGCATATTTTTACAATAACCTACTAGTTGTTCTTCTTCATGAGTACTTAAAATCGTTGAAGGTCCAGGACGGTTAGGCAAACCATTTTTAACGGCATGGCTTAAAGTTATTATAGCAACCCCAAATTTTAATGCAGCTGCCCGAATGCTAAGTTTTTCGGGGCTAGCAAGTGCTTTAAGAGCAGATTCAATTGCTTTTAAATGCATATCATGGTTAACTTTTTTAGATTTTGGCTTTGTTATAGAGTGTTTGATTACTATTTTGAATTTGGCTGTCATTTTGAATTTAGACACAATTTTAGAACTCATTTTACGGTTTGTTATTAATATTGTTTATTAATTTTTTTTATGTTTTACTTGTATATTTATTTTTTCTAATTGTTCAAATTTAAGCCATTTTATATATTTTTTTTATGACCTTACTCACGATTGTTTGAATTACAATTACAATCGTAATTGTCATGATTGTAATTCTTCAGATCAGGGCTAAAACGACACATATTATACATTGATTATTTAATAAGTGTCATTCTTAATTCTTATTAAATTAAAATTTTATTGGTTCACTTTGTCTATTGTTAAACTAAAATATTCATTCTAGTAAATTTGATGTATCAAAAAAGATACTTCAAAGAATAGGCAGCAGCGCAGTAAATAACCGGTGTATACTGTGTCGTTTTAGCCCTGCTTTAGATATGATTCTTGATTACAATCATGATTATGCTTGCAATTATTTATAGTTTGCAAAATTCTGACCCTTGCAGATTATCCAAAAAAAAATCGCTCATTGTTAGATGGTTATTCTGATATCGCGATATAAAAATAAGAATAAAAAAATTTTAATAATTACCTAACATTGTGTGATTTCTTATTTGGATAGTCTGCTGAAGCCACAGAATTTTGCAAATCGTAATAATTACTGATACAATTGTAATTTTATTTATCCGAGTTAGATTATAAGCGTGTTTGTTTATCTACAACTGTATCTAGTTAATAATAGCTAAAAAAAGCCCAGATAATTAGAGAATTAGCACAATAAAAACAAATCAATCGATTTATTTATAGGGCACTTTCAAGCATGAAATACGAACCTTACCTCATTATCTAACCATTGTTATAAAGTGTCTTATTGGATCACTCGTGAGTATTTCATGATCTCTCTCATGAATTGTCATTTAACTCAAATTATTATTTCTCATTGATTTTTTTTTATTTGCATCAATTATTTTATATATGTTCTAGTTCCCGGTTACAATTACCTTCATACGTATACGGCTACTATTTTGAAACAAAGGCTGACTTTCTGATAACTTGGAATTTAATAATGTCATTCAGGCACACAAGACTTAAATGGAGTCAAATGAAACTCATTGGATTTTTATCCATTGAGGTCCATTCAGAGCGAGACACGTATAGGTGTTATTTTGGGATTATGTAACTATTTTTAAGAAGCCAATTTCTAAATAATGCTATGCCCATTATTTCACGGCAATACGATGACTACTATTTAATAGTGTATCACTTATTTTTAATAAAAGAAATTTAAAAATAATTTAACTGTTCATTATTGATTAAAAAAACGCATCAATTAGAATAGTTTTGAAAGTGTATTAACAATTGTATAATCGGCACTATAATGGATATATTCAATGAAAATTTATTTATTGTATAATATTCCTATATAATAGCATCTAATTTTCTTTAAGTCAGTAATTCACATCTTCTCATTTTACCAACATGCCACCTAGACGTAGACGGCCTCGTCCAAATGCAAAAGCCAATGAATATAATTTACATCTTCAAGCTAAAAAAAAATAGGAACTCGCCAAAGTGTATAAAAAGCATAGAAGACAAGTTAGACAACATATGGAGAATAAAAATCAAGAATGTGAATTAGAAAAAATCAAAATGGAAAAAAGAGATCAAACTCCCGAATTGGGATAATGGTATAAATAGTCTTCGTAATTTTATATTGGTAAATTTTTTTTTCTTTTATTAAATTATAATATTGAATATTAACTAGTGTTGTAAAATTTTTTTTAATTAGGCCATTCAAAATTAATTAATGGGCTTTTATAACCGGCCGTATCAAAATTTGAAACCTATATTGAAAATAAGATGTAAAAAGTATAAAACCGATGTCTCTTTCGTGTTGAAATAAAAAACTGAGTTGAGTTTCAACCTTCAAAATTCGAGTAGAAATGTTATTTCTAAGTAGTTTTTCCTTCAATATAAGAATTTCATAATAAATCGTTTGCCACATTATTCTTTCTGAAGTCGTTGCTCATCATAAAAAAGAGAAAGTAAAAGAACCCAATTCTTATTATTTACCTTTATATACTTATTACTTATATTGATAATCCCTGTGATCCATTGTTATCATCATTATCGTCGCAATTACCCGTGACTATACTTGTTGGCAAAAAATTGAAAAAAAAAAAAAAAAATTTTAAAAATTTGTCAATATATTATATATAACTACAAGAATATATATTTGAGATATTAATTTAACCAGAGTTTGAGATTTGGCATGAACAAGTAGTTTGGGATTTCGCCAACAAGTATACCCGTGACCCCATGATACATGACAATTGTTAAGATTCTTAACCTAATATTGGATTCCCGGCGTACAAAAATAAAAAAAAGAAATAATTCATTAGTATTATGTCAGAGTATTAATTATAAGAATACTGAGTAGAATAAGTAGGGCTACTTATCCCAGCATCCAGTTGTGCTGCAGCAAGACCTGAAAATCTTGAATCTCTGACCAAGTCTCTCCACGCCTTTTTTTAGCCTTCCATTTCAACGTTTAGGAATCTCGGGCGATTGTTATATAGTTTTAGTAGTTTAGTTTAATGTTTGGTTAAGATTCTTAGCCATCGCCATTAGTTACCGCTTTCTCACCGGGTAGGCTTCTTTAAAAAAATTTATAACATTTTCCAAGCTTTTGGCTATTGTTATAGAAAAACAGTGCCGTATATGAAATTAGTAATGTAAAACCAACTTGTGTATTATAACTATAATAAAAGTCTAATTTGGATAAGTGTTATGTGTTATCGAAACAACTAGAATATTGTTTATTATGAATTTTATCTCGAGAATTAAATTTCAGCGCGAATTAGTTCCATATTCTCTCAATTATCTATTTACATTAAAGTTAGCCCTTTTTTGTTACCTTTTTTGTACTTCGTACTTCATTAATCTCTTACCCGAATAGGTAAAAAAGAAAAATAGCGTAATAACTACATCTTAAAACCCAATTGTTCCTCAACTTTTGAAGGAATTGATTAATTTTTCATATCATTCGATTCCTTTTGGTGGGACGAATCGAATGGTACTAAAATTGTTCAATTCTAATCAGTGGATCACAAGAAATTGTCAAAAAATATAAGTGTACCACAATACCCCCTGTACCATAATACCCGTACCTCCTTTATATATCAAACATATTAAAAAAAATAACTACATTTAAGATTTTTCTTTATTATTAAAATTTAGGGTTAGGGGGTGTAAATTTAACAAAGCTTAGGGTTAAATATTAATTAAAACCCCAATTTTAGTTAGCATAAGGTTTTTGGGAATTCTGAACATTTTTACTTAGTACCCGAGATGTGTTAGCTAGTACGTTTTTGAGATATAGCACCCCGGTGAAAAATATATATATATAAATAAATAAAAAAAAGAACGCGAAGAACGTCAAGAAGCAGTTCGATCTATTCTAAAATAAAATTACATCGTATATATTGTAAAACAAAATAATACTTGACTGATAAGTATAAAGATTTGATTGGCTAATCGGCATTCCACATGCGACATTCGTGTACATAGCGATAGATTGATCTTTTTTTTTTCATAAGCACCATGCAAAGATTTCAAATTCTATTTAGAGCGTTTGTTCGTTATTTTCCACGTAATTTCGTTTCAGCTACTTTGCATTCTCAAGGTGCGATAACACTAAACAAACCATTTTTATTCTCAAAAATTTCTCGCAGACAACCGGAAACGCGTCCTGTAGGAATTGGTTATATTTCAACCGAAATTTTTCTTACTTCACTAGGCTGTCGTTGTCAGTATAGTACAAACGCTAATGAGCAAAATACACAATCAAAAAATATTCCTACTGTCGATTGGAAAACTTTATCATTTTACTCATTTCATGCATTTCCCAATTCATTTTTACACAAAACACGTGAATTACTTTTACTCAAATTTGGCGAAATGGGTATAGTTGGTAGGATATATATCGCAACCGAAGGTATCAATGCACAATTGTCATGTCCAGTAGAGCAATTGGATGAATTAAGAAAATTTTGCGATCAAGAATTGAAGCTGGAGAATTTGGAATTTAACTTTTCAACAATTCACGTAAAAGCTTTCCGAAAATTAAATGTTAAAATCAGAAATCAGGTTTGTGTCGCATTATACTTATTTTTTTATTTTTATTTTTTTTTGTTGGATCGTATAGAAACAATTGACAATAATTTTTAGATAGTTTCTGATGGTTTAGAAAAAGGGTCTTACGATTTGTCTAATCAACCGAAACATCTCTCTCCTGAAGAATGGCATACAGCATTGTCTAATGCTAAAACTCCAATCATTCTAATTGATATGAGAAATCACTATGAAAGGTAGGATACATAAATATAGTGTCATTATACCTAATATTTTAATAAACAATGTCTCTTTTATAGCGAAATTGGATATTTTGAAAATTCAATTCGTCAAGACGTGGATACTTTTCGCGACAGTATAATTTCTATGAATAAAATACTTGAAGGAAAGCAGAATGAAGATATTTATATGTATTGTACTGGTAAATATTATATGATCAAGAATTCCATGAATTTCGCGCCAAATATAGGCGAAACACAGCTAAATAAACCGAAATTAAATGTCTGATACTTAGGAGGCATTCGGTGTTCAAAGGCTGGAGCAATACTTCTTTCGAATGGGTTCAAATCTGTATATGTTCTAAAGGGTGGAATCACGGCATATGGCCGTTACATTACTTTAAATCCATCAGTTACTTCATTATACAAAGGTCGTAACTTTACGTTTGATAAGCGTCTTGGAGAACCGATTACTAACGATATAGTTTCACAATGTCACACCTGCGGTGAACCATGTGATACTCATACGAATTGTAGAAATAAAACTTGCAATTTATTGTTTATACAATGTCAAGAATGTAGAAAGAGATTAAGCAGAACGTGTGGCAGTGAATTCTGTTTACGTCTAGTTAAAGCTTGGGATGAGAAATTTGGTAGACCTTCTGGATTTGATGATGTAAAACCTGGTTATCAATGCGTTTATGATCATGTTCATCGAACACGTCCAAAATTAGTGATTGAAAGATTAGGTGGGGCGTCTGCGAATGTACCATCGGATTTAGTTGAAATGCTCTTAGAAAAAAATTCAAACATTAAAAACTAGAATACATCACATAATAAATATAGATTCTATTTATTCAACATGTAGTTAGTAATCCGTTAGTTAAAATTAAATGCATACAAACTGATAAACGTAAATAGGATTTAAAAAATTTTTGTTTTATTTTTTATTTTTTTATTTTTTTATTTTTTAAAAAAATAAAGGTACAAGTATATAACAAAGGTTTTTTCTTTTTTACTTTCAAGTTCCCGATTTTTGTTATACGTAAATAGATAAACTAAGATAATCTTATTGATTTGTATAAATCCTCGTTTCCGTGATCAATTGGAAACAAGAAACATTTTGAACTAAGCAAAGGAAACTGATACAATGTCCTATTGTAAAAAAAAAATCCATGCAAACAAAAGTAATATGTTAAAAGGTTTGCTAGATTATAATTGCCAGATCAAAATAAAATCATCCTAAAAAAAAAAAAAAAAGAGCCAAGGAACTTTAATAACTATTATGAAAGAAATTTCAAGAAATGAATTTTTATAGTCACTAAGAATAAATTGGTGAATAATGAAACAAGAGGAGTCGGAAATGATGATAAATTGGAATTGATTTGAAAATATTTATTATCTACACGGCTCCAATTAGAATATGTACGGTGTTGTTAATTAGAATTGTAGGCCCAATTAACAAACAAGAAAAGAATGACAAATCAAAAGAATACAAAAAAAAAAAAAAAAAAAAAAGATGGGGTAGGGGTGAATACAATATTGTAACAAAAAAAAAAAAAGGAAATATTACAAGTTGTTTTTTTTTTTAAATGTAATAGGAACTTTTTTAGCTATACGATTTTTGCGGAAGGATTTACGAACGAGAATTGACAAAATTACTAAAGGAGAGTATGTGTTAAGAAGTTTGGTAATGAATTTTAGTGAATCAAATGACTGCCAACAGTAAATACAGTTAATGTGGCATTAACTTGTGTTGAGAATTATGTTCATCGAAGGAAAGACGATAATCATCTGAGCTAAATTCGTCTTCAAAAACGCGATAAGTTTTCAGTATATTCGGATCAGTTTTCAAAGTGTTCGTGTTGTCTTCAAAATCCTCATTCTCTTCAGCTATAGATGGTGTTGAGTTACTTGACATGCTGCTTGACGTGCTGCTTTGACTCGATCGCCCAGAAATGCGAGCTAAATAAACACTTTTTGATGATTCTAATTCATCAAACTCTATTTTTTCGTCAGTTGGTGCAAATGATACTTTACTTGTTCTTTTAGATGATCGCTTTGATTTTTCGACTTTCCTTTTATCTTCAGAGTTATTGTTAAAATTATCACTCGAATATGTTGAACTTTGAGAAGAGATTGAGCGATTACTGAACTTATCAAATGATCCACTTTCTTCAGAAGTACGATCAGAACCACTCGCATAATTTCTCTTTTGGATCATGTATGATGTATTAGAATCATATTTATATTCTTCTTCTTCAGAGATACCCCTCTGCCTTGAGATACCAGATATACCGTTTCTTCCAGGATAATATTGACCTGGGCTGTTTCTATTTGTGGTATCGATATAATCACCATGAATTATGTATTCATCATGTGAATCTGAATCACGAACTTCATCGCTCTTTCGATGATAATCATTTCGTACATGTAAAGACAATTTTCTTCCATTTTGAACATCAGTAACTGAGCTATTAAATCCGACCCATTGAAGGGAATTGACTGATTTAACGCTTGAACCACGATTTATATCAAAGATATTGTCTGTTAATGCATATGAATCAAGGGTACTGGATAATACTGATCGACGTAAGCTATATGATGGATTTTGTGACGAATAACGGGAATTACTATGATTATTAACGGGTCTGTGATGTGTTTGATGGGTAATATTTTCTACATCAACAACACTCAGTGTCACCGAAGAAGTTCGTCTATGGGATCGCTTCATGCGCTGTGGTTCCGTTATGTGAGTAATCGGAAAAGGTGATGGATCGGTCTTTTTAAGAGCGTCCGAAGACATTGACATACTTGTTGAAACCACAGAAGCATTGGAATTGTGCCGCTCCAATGATATTGAATCATTTTCATATTTTGATCTCGGTCGTATGAACGAAGGCATAGGTAGAGATGGTTTTCGTATTGATTTCACTGATCCGGGACTTTTATTATGTATTTTTTCAGAATTGGAGAGAAGATCGGGCTCACTTCCAAGTTGACCTCCAGGGCGAAAATAGGGATCATTACAAGTTTCGCATTTATCCTGAAGATCCTTTTTTAACTTTCGACGACGTATTATGAAAAAGCCTAGCAAACATAACATTAAACCAATAATACAAGCAATCCCAACAATAATACTCCACATCAAAGTATTAGGTCCTCCATTAGACTGATTAAACTGCGAAGTAGAATTTGCATTTTTCAAACTTTGAGAGTCAACCCACATATTAACTTTAGTGTCAAAGAAATATAAATTCCCATCAGTTATGGTCGTATTAGAATAACCACCCCAAATTGTCATTAAACCTGACTTTACAAATGCAATATGAGCACCCCGGGGTGATGGTATTAAAGATCGATCAACTTTTGCACTAACAGACACGGAAGACCAAGATAAATCAGGAGCATTCGATGCATCTAAGACATAAAGGTCATTATATCCATTAAAATCTTTATCAAACCCACCAAAAACATAAATCATTTTGTCATTGTTGTCAGCAGAAACCATTGATGAACAGGAACGAGGTGCTGGTATCGTTCCAGAAATCTTGGATGATACGTACATATTACTTGAAGTATCAAAAACATTACAATCATTTTTAAGGTTAAGGCTCGAGTCAAAGCCAAAACAAGATATTAGATATTTGCCAACCACCAATGTTGAATGTCCAGCGATTGGAGATGTACTATTAATAGTATTCCAACTATAAGATGTAAGGTCTAAATACATAAAATCACCAAGAATATTACTCTCACTTATACCGCCTAACACATAGACTTTTTTACCAACCACGGTAGCGGTATGAGCGTACCGGGCTGAAGCCGTGCCACTGATATTAAGAGTACTTACAACACCTGTTTGTATGTCAACTTGCCGAACGGGATCTGCAAACTTTAAAGGCGTTACACTTTCTGTACCGAACAATAGCAGAAATTTTGAATCACTTATTGGAACAGCTTCATGACCAGTCACGGATAATTTTGGATTCTGTTCGTTAACGGCCAACGTTGAATAATCCATAACAAGCATACTTGTTATGTCAGAGCCTACGACGCCTACGGAGCTATGGCCACCTATTATGTAGGCTTTTGAACCAATGACAATGGCCTTATGGTGATATCTAGCTTTGAACTCATTTATATCACCAAAATTTTGCAGAGCTCTTTTGAAACTTTCCGTTGACCTGGAAGGTTGGGAGGAATAATGAAAGAATTTAAGAATTCCCAACCTTCCTTCCGCATTGGGGATATTAGGGATAGTAAGTTCAGCGGCAGGTCGGTCCTCCGATATACAGTCAGGATGCTCGCTGAACCAGAACATTGCGGGAAGGAAAGGTATGGTGTATTCACCGTTGAGGATAGAATTGGAGCATAGTATGGCCACGAAATTATCGTGGTAGAAAGTTTAAAACTATTCATAATGAAATTGGACGATACTTGTACTCAAAAATTCGCCATACTAATTATGCAGTAGTAATACATGAACATATAAGAAATAATGCCTCGATGAGATTGGTACACGAATTTGAATCTTACCAAAAAGGTAGTTCAAACACGTTGAAAAAATTAATTTAATAAGTTAATCATAATTTTCGAAACTCCCGAAAGAAGTTATGAAAAGTTGCATAATGAGTCATCAACAAACAAATATCACTATATATTGGGTGATACTAATTATATCTATTATTATTATTATGGCTCAAAAATTGGTAATAAATTTATTAACGAACCTATCAGAAAATGATTCATTGAATTTAAAGAGCACACATATTGTTTTTTTTGATCAACGTTGGGGGAAACCGACACTTATGATAAAACCAAGAATTTGGAAATCAACCGCCAAACTCGTGATCCTGGTACAATATGACGATAATTTTTTTTTTTTTTTTGTATCACTATATTAAGTGCTTAATAATTTGTACAAGAGAATAATTTATTTTAAAATTATACAGAATAGAAACTCGTAGTTCCTTTAATTCATATTAAATTTCTCCGGGTTTATAATGTGTAGGATTAATTGGTAAGAATGCGGCAGCGACATTTCGACCCTCTTCGGCCAAAACATTGAATGTTGACACCGCGTTGTCCTAACCAAAAAGAAGTTATTTTAGTCAAACACTTTCGCTGATGATATATAGTCAACTTTCTCTAATGAAGCTTGCTTTAGAATTTTCTTAATAGCCCACTAGATTAGACCATACAAGTTAATTCCTTGGTTTTCATAATATGAAACTTTTAAAAGTCTTTTTTTTATCCGGTTTTTAATTTCAATATTGATTATGAAAACCAATCAATTAATTTTACATAGCATTATGGAAAGTCAACTATATATTGTTACATTACCACCAGCGTACCGTATCTGAGTATTCTATTTGTAATCCTAATTTATGGATGTAATCTCGTATTTCTGAGGGAATCGGAACAGACATTTTTCCTGTTCCAAAGATCAAAAGTTCTAAAATTCATATGATCATTAATAATATCTAATGGTCGAACCATTCATTTTGAAATAATAGGTCAAATAAATTGTTACCAGGTTTTGGTGTAATAATTTCAAAAATTTTCAGAAAATCTTTATTCCATCCATCAAACACATTATCTATCCTATTTTTTTCTTGCCTAAAACTACCTTGAGGAACATTCCACAAAAATAGAGATCCATTGATTAAGATCACAGGCCCTCTTACTCTTAAATCGGTTGAAGTTATAAACCCGTATTTTGTCACTTTACGAATCATGGTCCATGAACGTATTAAAGAATCATCAAATATATTATGAAAGGGTGATTTTGGTTCTGTTGGAATGTGTACTATAGTTGTTAGACGAAACTATTTTACGAGACGACGAAATACGAAACCTAACCTCCTGAAAGACGAAACTGTGAATGACAAAACCCCCTGCTGAAGACGAAACTTCTGCGAAGGACGAAACTCTTTGATGAAAAGACGAACATTAATAAAAAAAAACGAGATTATAAAAAAAAAAACAAAAATAAAAGCTGTATATAGTGTACGTATAGTTACGTAGTACTTAGGGTAGGTGGCACGGGGTCCCTGGGCATGCCCTAGAGGCATGCCCAGGGGGCATGCCCCTGGGGCATGCCTTTTGGCCGAAAGGCATGCCCCTATCATGTGATCATAGGAAGGATCATCACAAATATGATTGGTCGATATCAAAAAATAAAATTCAGCATAGCAGACAATCTTAAA
>CAJVPZ010000346.1:0-20466 GCA_910592135.1 Racocetra fulgida | reverse complement strand
GGTTACCTAAGTAGAGAAGCGAGTTAGTAAAATCAATAATCCTATTAATAAATCTCTTGTTAGGATACTTCTTGTTGACCCAATACGTCCTTCATCATGGTGTATGAATCAACCACGATTATATATATTCTTAGAACCCGAAGACACCCTCAACATCCAGACCAGATCAGAATATTTTTTTCTTCTTCTAAAACTTCTACCACTAGTTCTTTATATAATAGTCTCAGAATGTCCTCCAGTTTTGCAGAAACCTCTAAAAGTTCCGGCCAACGTATCAACTGTCCTGAATCAAGAAACAGGCAGATGAATATCAACAGTGCCCTGATAGACTTCGGTGAAGTCACTGGCCCTAGAGTCTCCTATCCTATCCACTTAGAGTCGCCTCTGCTCTATCAGTATAATATCATATAAGTGAAGAAGAGCAAGATGATGAAACCAAACGAATAATCATCCCTGACCCAGATAGCACCTACACTTTACCTCTGCACCATGTAGTTATTGACTCACCTTATGATAATGATGGGTTGGATAGGCAGGAGGAATATGAAGATCGTTATCTTTACAGAAGGGCTAACCAGACTTATGCACATAGTTACCAGCATCTCCAGATTGTACTCAATCCCCTTGTTGCACTCCTTGAGCCCCACACTCATTCTGAAGATAATCATTTTATACAGACCCCATGAGTGCATTTTGAAGATAATAGTCCACCACCTCAAAGACATATTCCTACTCCAGTACCAATGCCACCTCCTAATAATAGACGGTTAAATGCATTACAACAACCTTCTCAAAATCCATCACCACCATCAAGACAAAACCTTCATTCACAACCACCACCACTACCACCAAGACAAAACCATCAACAACCACCACCACCACCTCAAGACAAAACCTTCATCCACAACCACTATTGCCTCGACCCCAACCTGTTAACCCTAACTCTAGTAACCCTCTTGACCAGCTTTTATTAAGTATGAATAATCTCATACTTGCATTGAGTAATGGTAATAATAATAATAACCAACCTCGTAAGACTAAGGTGGCTAAATTCCCAACATTTAGTAGAGAGGACTAGGATCCGCTAACATGGCTAGATGAATTCGATGAGGTATACATCACGAATAGTATCTCAGACTATAGAAGGTTTGATATATTACCCTCTTACCTTAAAGGCTCTGCATACACCTGATTGAGAGGTGCTGCATGACATGTTCAAATCTGGTGTAATCCTAATCGGCCTCAGAATTCATTTGTCCATCTTTTTCAGCATCAGTTTTGTACAACACACCAACAAAATCTCTGGGTTGCCAACCTTCAGTCTTGTAAACAAGGGTTAGGAGAGACTGTGGAAGAGTACTATGACGAGTTAGAACGCTTATATAGGAAAGCGGACCCTATAGAATAGTACCCTCAAATTAATAGGATCAGACAATTTATCGACAGTCTTCATCAGGAATTGCGTGAGCCTATAGAAATAGACTGTCCCACTACCCTTCAGCAAGCTTTGACTAAAGCCAAAGCTGCTGAAGCTGCATTTTCTCAAGATGGTCCTTTAAGTTTGTGCTCCCTTAGACATAGTTATTTAACTCAAGACACAGCTATTAATAATGAAATGAATGAGTTAAAAAAACTTGTAACAAAAATGACCCAAAACATGAAAATTTTAGTTCAAAGTCAGTATAGGCCTTTATCTGAGCTCTGACCCTCTATAGTCCTCAAACCTAGTTCTAATTCACCCCAGATCACTTGTTATAATTGTGAGAAAGTTGGTTACATCACTGTTTTATGTTGGTCCCAGACCAGACGCCCTAATAATAATAATAACCATTAGATGACAAGCCGTGGTTTCGTGTATAATCATCAGATATATGGATTGTCATTTCAAGGTCTAGTAGAAACATTGGCCCCAAATAATAATAATAATGGGGGAGGCAATAGTAATAATAATATTCAGACCCATAATAATAATCCTCATAACAATTCGCCTAATAGTAGTTTAAGGAATAATGAAAGTAGTAATGATACATCTTCTCAACCTACCTATTTATCTATTTCAGTGAAAGAGTTAACTAACGCTATTGGCTTTACTGTCAGAGAGTATTTAAACTAATTTGGGCACCATCTCACAAAAGTAAGAGTGCCATAAGTAGTTTTTCGTCAGACCCCTCAGCACCAGTAAATGATTTATTAGATAAACCTTTACCTAACCATTTACCTTTCCCCTAATACTAGTTGGACAAACATCTGAACACGTGAATCAGGCAGTTGAAGTAACCTATTGTGAAGCATCCATAAATAATTACTCCATTTACTTAATATTGGATACAGGCTCTAGTTGTAGTTTAATCTTTAAAAAATTTCTAAATAAAATTAATAGAAATATTGATGCCCCATTAGAAAGAAACTTAGTTGATGTGCATAGGAATCAGAGATACCCATTAGGAGTCATTAAAGACCTACTTATTAAAGTTGGTGGTCAAGAAATTATAATCAATACAGAGATCACGGAGGCAAGAGATTACTTAGTTATTATTGAACAGATTGGTTATCTAAAGTATGTGGAAGAATTGATTTAGAAAGAAGGAAGTTTGAGTTTAAATGGAATAATAAAGAATATGAAGTATCAGTCATGTGTTGGAAGCAAATGGCCTACAAACAAGGAATACCAGTAAGGATAGGAGGAGAAAATCTTGTTAGTATAAATAAGGAGGAGTTAAAAAAGAAAGAACTAGAAGAGTATAAACCTAAAGTCAAGAGGATAAACCGGAGTTATATGATACAGAGAAATTATGATAAGGAACCTATTATAAAAATTGATCAAATGACTGTTAGCATTGATAGTAAAAATAAGTTGATAGAGCAGTGTGTTTGAGAACTAAGAAATGTCAGAGGAGATTTGGTTAGAGGAACAATTAAACGGGGTTGGCAAGAGCCGAAAGCCGTATGCTGACGTGAGAATCGGCTGGAAAAAAAAGAGAATCTATGTCTGGTGTATAAGGATACTATAGAGAATGTGGAAACATTGAAATGTTTAGTGGATAACCTGGATGAAGAATTAGATGTTGTAAGAGAAGATAGGATAATTGGTCATCTAAATAAGGATCAGAATAGGGAAGTAGAGAAGTTTCTGAAAAATAATAGTAGAATGTTTGCTGAAAATTTGACTCAGTTAGACCAAACTCAGGTAGAGCAGCATCATATCATTTTAGAAGAGGTAGCACACCTATAAAGCAATATCCTAATTGTATCTCGCAGTCTAAGAATGAATTTATAAACAAAGAGGTGAAACAAATGCTAAAACATAAAATTATACAGCCATCTGACAGCCCCTGGAGTTCTCCTGTGGTGTTAATAAGAAAGAAGAATAGCAAAACAAGGTTTTGCGTTGATTATAGAAAACTAAACTCTCTTATCCACAAAGATTCTTATCCTCTGCCACTTATTGACGATATATTGAATTCATTAACTCATTCTCAGTAGTTTTCTATATTAGATCTGGCCAGCAGTTACTGGCAGATCAAAATAGACCCCAAGGATAGAGAAAAAATAGCTTTTGTTACTAAAGATAGCCTTTATGAGTTTTTAGTCATGCCGTTTGGTCTCACTAATGTGTCAGCTATATTCCAATGTGTAATGAATAAAATCTTTAAGTTCATCATAGGCAAATTCGTTTTGGTATATCTTGATAATATTAATACCTACTCCAAGACCTTCGAGGATCACCTGAAACATCTGCAAATAGTTTTAAATTTGTTAAAAACAGTGGGGTTGAAATTAAGTAAAGAGAAATATCAATTTTTTAAACAAAAATTGACATTTCTAGGGCATATAATCAATAAGGATGGGATTTTATCTGACCCTAGTAAAATCGACAAGGTTCGTGATTATCCTGTTCTAAATAACCTGACACAGTTAAGAGGGTTCATCGGTTTAGCCTTGTACTATTGTAGGTTCGTAGAAAATTTTGCTCGAATTGTTGGGCTACTAAATAAATTGTTAAAAAAGGATACCTCTTATAAATGGCCTAATAATTGTCAGAAAGCTTTTGAAAAACTAAAGTAGGGGTTAATCACGGCCTATATTTTAAGATACCCCAATTTTGAAGCTCCTTTTGTTCTGTATATCGACGCGTACTATAATGGCTTGAGGGCTATTCTTGCCCAAAAGGATGAAATCTATAAGGAGTATGTTAAAGCTTATGCCAGCCGAAGGTTAAGTGATATTTAGAAAAAGTATTCTGCGATGAAAATTGAGTATTTAGCAGCTATATGGGTATGCAATACTTCTAGCCCTATATACACGGGAAAGAGTTTGAGTTAGTAACTGACTACCAAGCCCTAAAGTAGTTACTAAACAACCCTAACCCTAATGATAAACTTGTTCAATGGATAATGATTGCATCTAAATACCTTTGTGTTGTTTGGTATCGGAAAGAAATTAATCACAATAATGTCAATGCTTTATCCCAACTTCCTCACAATCCACTTTGAGGAAAAGAAAAAAAAAAAAAAGAGAGAACAGGCTAGTTAGTCAAAAATAAAAATAAAAATAAGAACCCTCAAATAAAATAATAATAATAATAGCCTATATATTAGTGTCGCCAAAAGAAAACATGCACATTTATATATAGTATATACTATATATAAATGTGCATGTTTTCTTTTGGTGATACTTATATATACACATCATAATATAATTAATAAACTAAGTCTAATCAACCATCTCAATAATATTTATCACCCATCTGTCCAGGATGGACCCGCAACAATATACTCACCTGGTCGATTATTTAAAAACTACCAGACTTCCTCAAAACTTAAATTACAAACAACAAAGATCATTTAAGAAAGTAGCTACACAATATTTTCTAATCGAAGATGCACTGTACAAAAAAAATGAAACTAATCCTTAATGCCCCCTAAAAGTAATAAAAGAAGAAGAATTAGAAAAGTTATTATATGCAATACATTCAGATCCCTTAGCTAGCCATTTTGGTATAGAACCTACCTATAACTGGATTAGAGAAAAATATTTTTGGCCCAAGATGTATAGAATTGTCTCAAGTTTTATACAAACTTGTGACATTTGTCAATGTTAAGGTAAACCTAAGCCCCATGAGGAGTTGCACTCTTTAAATGTCAGAGATCCTTTTGATCGAGTAGGAATTAACATAGTAGGTCTTTTTAAAGATATTATAGAAAAAGGTAACCATTACATTGTAGTAGCCACAGAATATTTAACTAAATGGCTAGAGGCCAGGGCCATTCCTAATATGAAGGCGTCCACTATTATATGCTTCGTTTATGAAGAAATTATCTGCTGTCACGGTTGTTCTAGGGTATTACTCTCTGACCAAGGCTTGTCTTTTTATAATAAGATCATAGATTCACTGTGTAATATTTTAAATGTTTAACACAAACTGGCTACAGCATATCATCCCCAGACCAATGGTTTAACAGAATGGTTTAATAAAACCTTATGTTTAACCCTAGCCAAACTTGTAAATCACTACAAGGCTACTTGGGATGAATTATTACCGGCTGCTTTGTTCACCTATCAAACAATTAAAAATAGTACAACACAATACGATCTCTTCTTTTTAATATATGGTCGTAGTGCTATAATACCACTAGATTTAAACCTACAAAGATTGAAAAAAGACTTGGAGTTAGCTCTCGAATTGATGGTGAATCAGCATATTAACAAAATCACAGCTGAACTAGGTCAGCATCGGGAACAGGCTCAGCATAATATTAAGAAAGCCCAAGGTCGACAAAAAAGATATTACGATAATAAGATCAAAGTAGTGGAGTTTAAAATCAGTGATCTAGTATTGTTCTATGATTCGGTTAAAGAAAAGGTTTATAGTGATAAGTTACGCAAAAAGTGGACAGGCTGTACTATATTCATGATCGTATAAAACCAGATACCTATAAACTAAGGACACTAAACGGCAAGGTCTTGACGAATGTTATAAATACAGATAAACTAAAAAGATATTATAATAGGCCGGCCTAGAAGTTTAAAGTTCTAATATAAAAAAAAAAAAAAAAAATTTTTTTAAGCTCGGGGACCTTGCTTGTTAAGAAAGAGGATGTGTAATATAGTTATGCAGTTATATAACACAAATGATTATACGAAGTCACAGATTATACGGTTCAAGTATCACAATCCTTACGTCGATCACATGACTATGGCACATGTAATGACGAGACAGGATAGTTTCCTTTTAATTATTTTTTTTTATTATTTATTATAATTATTTTATTATTACACTATTTTCTATTTATACCTATTATTACTATTTATTATCTTATGCTAACATGTGGGAGAGGCCAGACAATCGTCATGCACATCATCATGCAATTGATCAGTGTAATGACGGGATGATCCCATTAATATCCTGCATGAAAGTATACAGTAAAGCTCTACAAAATTAAGTATTAATTAGTTAGTGATTAGAAATGTAATATTTATAAAAAGATCAATCTGTAAACTAATGTAGAGGGGACGTTGTCTACTTATCTTAATAAAAAAGTACTAAAAAGAAAGTTCTCTACTCAAAAAACCTAACTACTTGGGCCATCGTTTCACACTATAATCCAACTAAGAGATTACCTATTTAAACTCTCTATAATGCAACCAAACCCTCACTTGTTATTACTAGGACATCTCTATTACATTTGTTAGTCAAAAAGTACCAGATGCTTGCTATAGCCTTAGAACTAATTTATCTTCAAAGCATCATCACTAGAGCTTTCCATACTCACAATCTGGCTAACCTAGACTTCAGTAAATTACGCCAAGTTTAAGGACAAGTACTTGTAAGTCAAAGCTGCTACCATTATCTACTTCTGCCCTTGTAGAGTTTACTCAAACCCTAGTATCCACTTTACAGACTATTACCAATATCTCTGACATTTCTAAACTACTAATCTAAATGGTTCGGAGAGGACTTTTGTCCACAGATTTACCAGTCCTCTGGTATTCTGCGGTCAAGCAAATCATTTTTCTCTAGTTCCAGCAGCCAGGTTGGTGGAGTGTCTTTCCAAACACTTATTGTTCGGCATTCCAAACTGGCCTGGAGGGGACTTTTATTCGCAGGTTTACTGGTCCTCTAGTATTTTGCAGTTAAGCAGATCCTATTCCTCCAGCCCCAGCAACCTGGTTGGTAAAGTGCTTTGCTATACACTTCGGTCTTGTTCTGTATTTACCAGTTCCTTCAATAGTAGTCCTTTACATAGTACTGTTGAAAAACTATGCTACTTCTCTACTTGGGTCTTGCTAAGCGGGCATACATCTTTTCAGTTTCTCAGATTAATGTGATTATCAAACTTTCTTCGTATAACTCATATATAACACAAATACTCCATAATCTCCCAATCAAGTTGGTGCTACCAAAGTTACAGAGATCTCGTTTTAACTGATCGATAAAAAACAGTAGCTGTTATATGAGTAGAATTTTTGAAATTTGTCACCAGTGGGTTTTGAACCCCTATCTAGCCAACAGGTTACTTAGGGGTGTGACAACTTACTAACTTTACTAAGTCACCACACCCTTTTATCTGTTTTTTTATTAGTTACTTTTTTTTAGATAATATTATAACTGTGTTTCACTAGTACTATCATTCATGTAATTATATTTTTCTTGGTGTCATCATTTTTTAGAGCTGTTATTTCTTTAATGTCATATTTCTTTAACATCATCATTTTATTAGTATCATTATATTTTTAAGCTATCGTTTCTTTGGTGTTTTGTCTCTTTAGAGAAGTCATTTTGTTGATATCATTGTATTTTGAAGCTGTTGTTTTTCTAATATTATGTCTCTTTAAAGTCATTATTTTGTTAGTATTGTTGTATTTTGGAGCCATCATTTCTCTGGTGTCATATATTTTTGAAGTTATTGTTTCATTGGTGTCATTGTATTTTGGAGCCACTGTTTCTCTAGTATTATGTCTCTTTGGTATTATTGTTTTGTTAATATCATTGCATTTTGAAGCTATTGTTTTGCTGGTATCATTGTCTTGTAAAATTATCATTTTATTAGTATTGTCTCTAGTATTGTTGCTTCTTGGGCTGTCATTTTACTGATGTTATTGTTTTTTGGATTTGTTTTATTGGTATTGTTATATTTTAAACTACTGGTTTAAGTAAGTGTTTGTTATTAGACTTTTTGTTTTCTTGCTTGTCTTAATATTCTTTTTTTCATTTTTGGTAAATTTCACTTGTCTTTATTTGGAATTGGGCTTTCAATTTGGATAGGTATATTTCTTGTTTTGTTATTTGGCTTTTTGTTTTCTTGTTAGTACTAATGCTTTTTTTTTGATAAATTTTGCTTGTCTTCAAGAATTGGGTTCTGATTTGGGTGTATATATTTCTTATTTGTTGTTTGTTTTAGTTTTCTTGGTCTTGGTTATATACTAATATTTGGCTTAATTGAAAGAGACAGTTAGATTTGATGAGTTGCATTGGTTGTTTCTGGTAAATATCTTTCTGTTGTATTATATTTCTTCACTAATACTTTACTAAATTAAACTTCTATTTTATTAAAATCACAATCAATTCAGTACATTAAATAGCTGAGACAATTGTATGAGATATATATTACTTATAGCTGTTTTCATAATTTCTGGGACATTTGAAAAAATTTAGCTAAATGATTTTAGCTAAATGATTTTTAGCAATCTGGTTAATTTATTATTTTGGCATAATAGATTCAATAAAAGATTAGTATATATATATATATATAAGTATGTACATATGTATTGTATTAGTGAAATGTGACCTAGCCAAAGTTAAAAAACATGATTCAAGTCACATGATTCAGATTCTGAAATGTAGACTGATCAATAAAGTGAAAGTATTTAATAATATTAATTCAGATTTGGCTTGAGGTGATGCTCTATTGAGAACAATAGTAGGCATTGCTGGTATTTGCATAGTGAAAACTAAAGTTATTGTCATTTAAATGAATATAAATTATTTATCATTAACTATAGATCTTCCAATACTCTAAATAGCTATGTTATATATAATGATCTTAATCATAATAGAAGCCTAATATTGTTTATAATATATAAAAGCTCCTTGATTTCATGTAATTAAAAGAAGCAGATAAGTAATAGATAAATATAAATCATAATTAAATAAAGATTATCTAACACAAAGATTTTAGCAGCAGTAGAATCTTTGGTTCTTAGACCAAATCTTTCATGTCTTCTTTCAAATAGTCTTCATTTTTGGTTGTTTTTGATGATGGAATATATCTTTTAGACATAGTATCATTTTTCACTATTATAATATATCAATTTTTATTAAATCTATTATACTAAAATAATAAATTAACTGGTTCAGTTGAAAGTCATTGCAAACCTAGCTTTGAATAAGATTATTATATCTACAATTATATAATCACATGCTGTCATTTGCAGACAAGCTATAGACAGTTCTTAGGAACAGTTTAAATTATGTAAATAGTTATTAAAGACAGTTAGGGTTTAGTAGTTTTAGCCATATTACATGAATTCGACTATCTATACTGTCTGTACGAACTGTTCGTAGATTTTGCACATATTTGCATTTTGTGTAACTATATGTATATATATATAACTCTGTACATGGTGTGAAGTGCACTAAAAAATAATGCCCAAATAATTTTTACTATAATAATATCATTTAGTATTATTAAAACTTAAATAATCTAAAGGTCTGAAGATTAGATTAACAAATTAGAATAAGAGATATTGTATATATATAAAATTTGATATTGAAAACCTTGTCTAGATGTTGAAATATAGTTTATAAAAAAATTTTAAGTTATTTGTTTTTTATTTCTTTGCTTTGTTTTAGTTAAACAAGATTTAGTAATCTAATTAGTTTTATATATAACTAGATAATATCATTACAAAAACAAGATAACAATAGTTAAAAATGAAATACAGTTAGACTTTGTTATAGTCACTCTTAATATAGTCACAACCTTGTTAAAATCACACTATTTTTGATCTAACTATTATAAAATATATAAATTTTGACCTTTATATCTCTTAAATTAAATAGAATACAAGCAAATTTGCCTGTATTTTTGCATTTTTTAGCTCTGATTTATTTTTTTTAAAAAATTAAAATAATTAAATAAAACTTTATACAATTATATTTGAAAATAAGAATTATTTTTTTGTAGTATTTATTTTTAAATTATAAAAAAATTTCTAGGTTACTTATAAATCAAAAATATATAATTTTTAAAATTAATTTTTAAAGCAAATAGTTTTTAGTTTATTTATGACAAACTTTTCAAATATTAATTTTAAATTTATAGTTTCTAATACAACTTTATGATTTAAATTAAGGATTATAATTTTAATTATTATAAATTTTGTAGTTTACTTGTAAAAATTAATACTTATTTTAAGAGTAAAAATTTTTTTTAGCTTCAGAAACATATAAAATTTTAGAAGACTTAAGTAAATTTTTAATAGTAAACTCTAATATTATATAAACTTTAAACTTTAATTAATTAAAAGTTTTTTAATAATTTTAAAAATTTTCTTAATAGTAGATCTTTAAAAGTCTTTTTAATTAGGAAGTATATTGTTAAAATTATATTTAAAATTTTATTAAAAATAGAGTTTAAAAAAAGAACATAAACAAATTTGCTTGTATTACAATTTAAGAGATAGTTACAACCTTTTATAATCACCAAAATTTTGTTTTTTAACCTAATAATTATATCAAGGTCTGACTGTACTAAAAAAAATAGAGGTAAAGAAGACTATAATAAAAATAACAAATAAAAAAGAAAGAAGTAAAGAAATAATAAAAATAAAAAGCAAAATTTTTTTATAAATTTTTATAATTATAATTTTATAAAAATCATATATTACTAAATAAACTAGTTTTTGCTTTAAATTTATTTAAATAGTATATAAAAATAAAAACTATTTAAAAAAACTTTTTTGATTATTATATTATATATAAAAAGATAAGAAAAGTATAAAGCATTATTTAAACAAATATTCTTGTATTTAAAATATTAGTATTTATATATTTGTTGTTATTACAATTATACTATTACTATCTATAAGATACAAACTAGTTAAAAATAATTAATTTTCTAAAGCATAGCAAGAACTTAATGGTCTGAACAAAATTGATGCACTTCTATGCAATATCTGACAGAAACTACCAATGAAATTTGAGATAGTATAGATCCTGTGATGATCATCAGTTAGAGTAACAATGCATAAAACTTTTTGCTTCAAACATTTATCAGATCCTAATTTTCTAGTTATATTTAAATGATTTAAAAAATAAATAATACTGTTTGATTTAGTAAATAGAATATAAATCTTTGGGGTTTGGATCCTATAGCTTAGTGGTTAAGCTCCCAACCTCCCACAGACTAGATTAATGGTTCGAGTTGGGCTGGAGGTAAATTTTAATAAAATTTGCTTCTGTAACTTAAGGGGTTATAAAATTGAATGCAAAGACCTATAGAAGTTTAAGTGCGGTATGAAACCAGAATAAGCAGTTCCCAAAAAGAGCTCATGTTATAGAGCATAGGAATTATATGTGATAGTGGTGTCACAGAAGGTTATACTACATAGAAGATCCATGAATTAGTTCTCTGGTTGGAGTAACCTGGAGGCAATACCAACATCCTTATATCTAATTTGCAGGATACTTGCTTAGAAGGATAATACAATAGTAGCCAAAACTGAAATAATGAGAAAAGTGGTGATATATGACTATAGGCTATAATAAAGGATCAAACCTTAACTGGAATTGGAAGCACCTCTGGCCTGCAAAACAACCTACTATAAAAGTTTACTCAACATAAAGGGCATTACCTATCTCTGTATAACTAAATGTACCAAATCAGAGCTCTAATTACATCTATATAGAAGTCTATAACAAAAAGAGTTAAAGATTTACCAGTATGAATGCTGCATCAACCAGGGTTAAGATACTCCAAGTTAGAAGTTGTACAATATATACAACAAAGACCAATGGCTAGAAGTATGTCAGTTATTATATATGAAACAAGTTCCTAACAAATATCATAAAAGGGAGTACAAATGGAATAGAAAAGTACACAAGTATATGAAAGACTAAAAAAGTGATGATAAAAGACCTGTAAATGGCAAACTGGTAGCAGCAGCAGATCTCTGGCTTAAGATATAGGTTAGTAGTATCTGAGCAAATAAGTGGGAGGATTAGGTATTCATAGAAATGAAGGAATACAAACCAGTATAACTCAGTTGGTGCAAACACAAGATAAGTTCTAATCCATCAGGTAGTATCAACTTTGTCATGTGGTGAACCTAACTAGGCAGCAAAGACCTGACTTAAGATACGTATACAAGAGGCTCTCAGCAGGCATACTAATTTGGGAGACCTTTAGAGACTAATCATCTGAATAAACCAAATTAGGAGTTACTGAGGTTTAATTGTGGGTCATAGAGGGAATATGGTTGCATAACTGAATTAGTTTTTTGTATAGCACAAAAACCAGATAATACAGAAGTAAGATATGGACTACTCTGGTAGGTTTAGATTACAGATAAAATAGTTTGAACCATGTATTCAAAAATTAGTTCAGTTATTAAATGTATGAATAAGCAACAAGATTGTATAGTAGTATACAAACTTAAGAATTAATAAAAATATACAAGAGGCATGACATAACTTCACCTTAAGGGTAGGATGTACATAGATCATTTTTCATATGATCTGTATAGTATATTAGATTTTTACATAGTAAATAAAAAAATACTTCTGATAAATCTTTTTGACATAGTTAATTTTTATCAAATTTAAATAGTTTATATTAGTAAAGTTTTAGAATATGTGTTGTTTTAAAAAAAATCAACTTTATATATAATTAAATTTTCCTAGATCGCTATATATTTTTTCTAGATAGTACAAAAAATTGCTAATTCTGATTAGTCAAATCATATGATGTTTATATGCAAATCATATGATATCATATAAAATTAGTTATACAAAGTTGATCTACAATCTACTTTATATGATATTAGAAATTTGTACACCCTATCTTTAATATTGAAAAAAAAAGAATATAAATCTTTTAAATAAATAAACTAAAATACTTACTTTTACAAAAAATTTTTTAAAAAATATAATAGATATACAAAGTATATAAAGTTATTTTTATAGGTTTTATAGTTATATAGGTTGTTTTAAAACTTTTACAAATTTTTAGCAAGTGTTTTATTATTACTTATTTTCAAAATATTCTTCTAATTTGAATGATAAATATTTTAAAAATTTATTAAAGCAAAAATTTGACATCAAAAAACTTTGAAATATATCTGCTTCTTAGTATTTATATCTTTTAAGCTTTTTTAATAGTATAATACTAAATTTATTATTTTAATAATTTATTAATTTAATAGGAAAAAAACTCTTTCTGCTTATCACTTATACACAAAATTTCATCTATAAAAATTTTATTAATATTTGTATTAAAAATTCACTAAGGGTTTCTCTAACCAAAGCCAATTTTTATACAAAAGTAAATAGCAAAATTTGAATCTATATCTGGTTTGCAAATTTTTCAGTGTAATATCTATATATTAAGTACAATTCTATTGGTTGATAGTAATTTTATTAACATACTTATCCAACTTATTCATTAAAATTAAAATTATTATTATTTAAATTTTGGTTGAAGTTTTCTTATTAATTATTTATTGAATTATTGAAAAATTTTTTATTTGAAATCTATGGAAATGCATAATTCAGATAAAATTTTTATCGAATTTGATTAAGTAGTTATTGAAAAAACTTTGTTCAAAGTGATTTAAATTTATAATTAGACCACACAAAGTTAAATTTTCGTATTGCATTACCCACTGACCCCAATTGTTCAAAAACTCATTTTTTTTAATAATAAAAATTTATTAATTTTTTTTTTTTATAAACCTGCTTGATCGCAGGACGCCAGTGGGCGTACAACTCTTTATTAACTCATTTTTATTAAAGGTGGTCTTCTAAATTTGTAAGATCCCCCACATTTTTAAGAATTACATGAGTTAACTATCTATAGCAACTGGATTACCAAATGACCCAACTACAACCGGGATTTTACCGGAACTGTCCATTTTCGTTTTCTAGTTTCTACAACCGGATTTTACCGGATAACCCAATTACAACCGGGGAACTGTCCTTTTTCCTGGAGTTTCTTGTTTTTCGACCGGAGTTTCACCGGAGGTGTCCTTATTTCCTTATTTATCTTGAGGCGTCCCTTGTGAGTTTGTGGCTGAACTTCAATCGTGATCCTGGCACGGTTTTTGTCCTCCAGTATAACTCGAACCGGCGACCTTGCGATTGGAGAAAAATTTATTTTAAAACCAAAATAATGATTCTTATAATCAAAATATAAAGACGTACGTACAATAATTACTCGATTCAAACACTAATTCAAAAAAATAGAGTAATATCGGAACATTTTGTGATGGTACCCTTTACTAAACCTGATTGGTTGAATCTAATATAGTTGTTAAGTCATGATCATAATTGCACGATAACATCGATTGGATTATGCGATAATAAATATCACAAAATTTGTTTTATCGGATTTGCTTTGACAAATAGATTTCATGATTTTAATCGTTGCATGACCAACATCTTATACTAATTTGTTTGAACTTAAGTTTGGATTTAGGGTTAGAGTTCATAATAAAAGGGAATAAGGTTATATGTGGATTTACGTAGTGTTTATATTTTCGAATCAGGCACCAAATTTTCGTATCATACATCTCACATTAACACAGTTAAATAATCCCTTCATAATATTAACTGTTTTAAACAAAAAAAGGTCCAATTTCTTATGACGTTAACACTAAAATCATAACGTTCATATTAAAATCTGATGGCGTAATTTTAGTGTAGTCGCGTTTACGTGAAGGTTAGAGTTACAAAACCTACCCGAACTACCCGAAATTAGTTTCGGAAAGCTCTAATCCGAAACTAGTTTCGGATTTTTTTAAAAAAAAAACCGAAACCCCGAAACCCGAAACCCCCGAAAACCTCAAACTATGATCCTAAACTTTAAAAATTCTAATATATTGATGACAGTTCTACTTCCCGACACTTTACTTATTTCCCTAACACATGTACCAGTATATACTATATATTCTATACACATTACAACTGTTTTCATAAATTCTAGGACGTCTGATAAAAAGTTAGCCGAATGATTTTTCTGCAGATCCGGTTTAAGTTATTGATTTTGGATAAATATTTTTATATTACATATTTGTGTTTAGAGACATGGAATATTTTTAAATTCAATTTTTGAATAATTCGAGATTTATTGGCTATAATAATATAATAATTCCATTTTATTCGAGATTTATTGGCTATAATAATTCCATTTTATTCTATTTTATTCTTAACGGAAATATTCCCTGTTCTATCATTGTAATGTTGACATAATCAACAGTATTAAACTTTCGTTTAAATACTTGTTTAGCATGTTTGGTGTGTTTAGTTTGTGCGAAAGTTTATGAGAAAGGCAGTTTTTAGTGACAAATAAATCTTGACAAGAAATAAACCAAAGCTCCAGATATAAAATAGACTTTTATAATAAACATACCGCACGAATAGATGCTAATATTAAAAAAATAGATATATGGTCAACTGGTTTAAATGTAACTTAAGATTCCAAAAAATCGATAAAATGTTGCGAAAGCTTTTCAATAAATCCATATCTTTGGAAACTGACTTATAGAAGATTTGTTAATACCTAACGTTTGACAATTTTTGAATCGATAAGCATTCTAAATTTTTTCAATCATAAAGTTTTGAGGTTTCGAGCTTCGGAAGAGGTTTTGGAAGGAATTTCAGGTTTCGGAAGAGATTTCGAGTTTCGGATAAGGTTTCGGGTTTCGGGTGAGGTTTCGAGTTTATGTTGCGGATGTTTTGAAATCGGGTGATGGTGATATTCGGATCTATTTTATGTACGATTTTTATTTTTTATTTTTTTTTGGTCTTTTTTGTCGGCTTTTTTTTTTATAATTAAGTTAGGATTTAGGATTAGAGTTATTAATAAAAGAGTATAAGTGGGTTTTGGTAAGGCTTATATTTTCAAACTGAACCCCAATTTCACATCTTCCGATTTCACGATCATCCGCGGCACTGTGATTGCAAAGATCCGGAACCGGAAAAATAATATACAGCAAATTTTTTCTATTTATATACAATTTTTAATTTTTTTTGACCTTTTTTGTTGGCTTTTTTTTTATAGTTAAGTTAGGATTTTGGATTAGAGTTATTAATAAAAGGGTTTTTGTCAGGGTTATATTTTCAAACTGAGCCCCAATTTCACTTCACAATCATCCGCGACACATAACTGCAGTGATCGCAAAGAAGATCCGGGAAAATAATATACAACAAATTTTTTCCATTTATATGAATGATATTGATAGCGCAATTTCGGTGTAGTCGCATTTACATGAAGATTGCACTAGGCCACCAATTATACATAATGTTGCAGATGAACGTGGAATCGGATGATAATGTTTGAATCTATTTTTTTTTTTGGTTTTTTTTTTGGCTTTTTTTGTTAAGTTAGGATTTAGAATTAGAGACATTAATAAAAGAGCATAGGTGAGTTTGGTAAAACTGAGACCCCATTCACTATCATCCGGTTTCACGATCATCCGCGACACATAATAATGCCCAATACTGCAGTGATTGTAAAGAAGATCCGGAACAATAATATACAACAATTTTTTTCCGTTTATACAAACGATATAGATGGCACAATTTCGGTGTAGTCGAAGATTGAACTAGGCCATCAATAATTAATAGTAATGACTAATACTGCAGTGGTCGCAAAGAAGATCCGGAAAAATAATTTAAAAAAAAAAATTTCCGTTTAACCGAATGATATAAATAGCAAGATTATCAAAATATTATTACACGGTAAACGATCACTCGCAAAGAATGTATGGTGTGATGAATATTACTAGTTACACCGCTCAACAAATCAATAATCATAATAAATTAAGTAAATTAACAATTTAAGACCATGTTTCTGATGCCTTATATTGTAGATCGTTTTTGATTGTTTGATCAACAACAATGAGTTATATACCATTTCTACTTGGCAGTGCATTAGAACTAAATTTGGAAACCTAAATTTGTACCAATAATTTTTTTTAATGAATTAGGTCTACGACAAATATGTAAATCCCGGGTCTATTCAAGGAATGTTTTTTCTAATTTCGTATAGATAACAATCTCGAACATAAAATCATTCCATCACAAGTTTGGCCGCTTTTTTATCAGTTGAAATTTGTATGATTTCAGGAACGCATACAGGTTTTGAAAGTCTATCATTAATACACACTAACTTTCAAATTTTAAAATGGATAACGGATTAGTACATAGCTATTACAGTTACAAGTTGTTCTTTGTGCCTGATAAGTTACCGATAGGTTTAAACTCAACATAGTTTTAGAATTTAACTGATTCGAAAGTTGATTAAAGAACTTGAAATCATCTGAACAAGCAAAAGCTTTTTCAAGAAAGGCTTAGAAATTAAAGACTTTGGCTACATGAAAATTCAGTCTATTAACTTGGATTAATAAAAAAAAAAATTCCGACAAAACGAAAGATCACATTTTGTGTAGCCTTATGTAAGATTTAAATAAGGATTTTATAGAAATTAGTTAGGTATGATTGTCAAGAAATCGTCAAAGTTTTAAACAATTATGGACGGAAAAAGACTTTGGGCAGTTTTCTCGATAACTACTTGGTCAATTTCGATAAAAAAATTTTTATCTGAATTCATATTTCTGTAAAATTTAGATAAAAAATATGGGCTTTATAATTTATCACTATAGCGATGTATCGCTACCCCGGGTCTAAGTCAAATCAAAATTTCGAAAATCAAAATCCCGAAAATTAATTGTCGCACCATGTGAAAACTCCATTTATGATTAGTAATCATAAGCCCCAGCGTTACCGACATCTTCCGACACGATCAGCCAATAATAAGTCACAATTTTGCGTAACGTAACACGATCAGAAAAATTCAAAACAAACGTTCAAACCGCCTTTTATGCTCTAACAAAAAAAATTCCTTGCTAAATTTTGCATATATGTAATATCACTAAAATCCTAGGCATCGCCCTGACCCTAAAGCAAACGAACTTAAACTTTTTTCCGGTCATATAAGATAAAGATCGGAAATCATGTCACTGGCCCTCGATGGTCGACTAATCATAACGATAAGAATATTGAAATCCCGATATCACGTGACGCGGCAACTAATTATCAGGGAGTAGCGATACATCGCTATGGCGATAAAAAATAATCCAAAAATTTTACCAATAAAGTAATCACTAAGAAAGCTACGCTCAAATTTTAAAAAATTGAAATTTTAACTTGAACTAATAAATTGGATAAGCATGCCAACAGGATTGCACATAAACATGGATGTTGCAGCCGGCACAGCGATAGATAGAAGCTACCTAATTTATCTGCAACCTAAATCTACTAGAGTGATTAAAGCTCACCTAGATTTGATAATACAGTCGTCCTTCATTTAATATCAACCCCGTTGATATCAACCTAAACTATAAAATGAATTTCTATATATTAAAGTTATACCCTCATATATATCAATTTTAATATGATTCCTCATTAATGTCACTATCAACATGAATATAAAAGCGATCCAAATGGGTTGATATTAATGAGGGACAATTATATAAAACGTTATTAGTTGATGTATTATGTTTTATTCAAAAAGTAATTGTCTATAGAAATATTTTTCTTGGTGCTTTTTCAAGAGGACAAGCATTGTCGATATGTTGTTGGTCTGGTAAACCAACAATTTTTAATATTAAACAATTTTACTTAATATATTAAATTTTATTTACTTAATAAAAATTGATTTAAATATATAATTATTATATTAACTAAATTTTTAACAATTGCCAATTTCGGGTATGCAATATATAATACAAAATTACAAAAATCTAATTATCTCAAAAAAATATTATATATATATTTTTTTTTATTTAAAACTTTTAGATTTGATGAATCTTATATAATTTTTAGTTTAATAGTATGCCTATTTAATTTAAAATTTTAAAAAGTATCCACAATATGTTAGGAGAGAACTTTAAATGATGTCTGAAGGCAGTAATTAATGACACATCAGAGTTAGCGAATTTTCTCCCTATAAGTCAAGATAGGATATTAATATTACTTCTGTACTTATACGTCAAGATTGTTCTGATTCTGATTAATTAACGTTTAAAAAATAAACAATAACGAGAAAATAAATCGTATGGATTGATTAAAACCAAATATCATATTTCGATTTCAGATTTCAATGAGAATGATGATTTTAATTCAAGATTGTTCTGATTTTGATTAATAAACATTTAAAAAAAGAAAATAAATTGTTTTGATTGATTAAAACCAAATATTTCGATTTCAGATTTCAATGATGAGAATGATGAAAAATGATGAAAAATGATGAAAATGATGAAAATGATGCATAAGAAATTTGGATAATATAATTAAAGACCAATCAATTAGAAAAAAAAAAGTTTTTTTTTTAAACAAAAAGAAGAATGATATTTCTAAACGTATTAATCCTATTTATCATAACTTCAACGTTGCTAGTACCAAATTTTGGGCAATTATATGATCCAAAAGATCCAGAAAGCGGATATATACCTAAAGATATTGGAAAAATTAAAGGGTTAAGAGATAAAAATGCACTATTCGACATTCACTCCAAATGGGGAGAAAATGAAATGTATTGTATCGATATTCAAACACCACCACCTTTCACTACTCTTGTACCTTATTATAACGTATATATTCGTTGGTCGAAATCAACGGAATGTAATCCCAACGTACCATTAACAAATTTTCAAATAACATTACACAACGATCCGAAAACGGCAGGGACAAAAGTATCACCAAAAGTTAAATCGTTATGGTCAAAACAAATAGCTGTGAACGTTCCAAAAATGGAATTTTTATGGCAAGTACCATTAATTGCGGAAGATAATATCAAGAATATGTCGTTATTTTATATAAAGGTAGAAACAGAAGGAATTATTAATAGTGGAGTTTATACAGTTTTTGGAGTCACGGGGCCATTTACGATTTGGAAATCACCGGATACAGTTAATAAAACATTGTACGGACCACCACCAAAAGATAATAATGCGGGAAATGAAACTATGAAACAAAAATTGGGGAAAACAGTGTCACTGGGAAATACGAATGCTTTAAAATATATGTCATTTGAAGATACGTTATTTAACATAGCAGCACTCTTGTCTATAATCATGGCGGCAGTTGCACTATTTTTGTTATAATAACGAAATATAAAGAAATATAAAGAAATATAAAGAAATATAAAGAAATATAAAGAAATATAAAGAAATATAAAGAAATAT
>CAJVPZ010000345.1:0-20467 GCA_910592135.1 Racocetra fulgida | reverse complement strand
AGAAAATCAAGAACCGGAAGAAGAATTAGTGAAAAAAGTCAAAAAGCCTAAGAGGAAGAAAAAACAATACACACCCCCTATATACTAAAATATTATATGAAACTAATCTACATAAAATCCACCATGGAACCCAAAAACTATGCAACTTTACGCTCTTTGCTAAAAAAAGGACAAGGAGAAAAAATTGCCCCCCATGTTTTTAAACTAGCCAACCTGCAAACTCTACAAAAATATTTGCAAAAAGAAAAGATTAAATATGAAACTTATCAAGAAATTGCTGAAAATGAAACTGAATTCACCCACGAAGACCAAGAACTAGAAAAAGCTTACAAACAAATCAGCCAAGACCAAGAAAGAAAAAAATTAACTAAACCAGCCCAAAAGGCGGCCTTAAGAGATTTACAAAGAAGATTATAGATGAGTCAAAAAATAATTAGAAGAGGTGAAAGGCGAACAGTTTACTGCGAGACTTCAAAAAGACAAAAAACTGGTTTTAAGTCTTCGTACCCCTTAAGGGGTGAAATCTACTGAGCCGACTTTACTGATGAAGAGGAAAAAAACAGGAAAGATAAAATTGGGATCCGAAAAAAAACCGCACAAAAAGACCGACCGGTAGTAGTAATTTCTAACGATAAGCAAAATAAATATAGCGAAGAAGTAATTGTGGCTTTAATTAGTTCGCAATTAGATAAGATTTATTATTTTGAACCGGAAATATCTTTAAAAAAGAAAAGTAAAATCCTAACTGACCAAATTTTAACTATTGATAAGAGTAGGTTGGGAGAAAAGATTGGTGTTTTAAATTCGGAGGAATTAATGAGGTTAGAAAAGGCTTTGCATGTGGTGCTTAGTTTGCGGTATTGTCGTAGAAGTGGATTTACTGCTGAGAGTTGAATGTTATTGCAGGGGTTGGCTAAAAAGGAGGGAGTTGCAGTGCAGCAATTATTAGAAAAGTTGGTTAAAGAATATACGATGAGAAAATAATAATTTACGATTAATAATTTCTTCATGAAATGAAATAAATAATCATGCATGATTATTCTATTGTTGTAGACCAAGTATTATTAAAATAATTTTTGCGACATTTAGAGAAATTTTACCAAGTATATGGAAAAAAATAAACCGGAGAAAAAACTAAAAAGGTTGAGAAAAATCAACTGATGGGAATTTTTTAGGACTTATAAATTTTTGTTAATAGTTCCAATTTTTTTATTCTTTATTTTTTATAGGCCTAGTGAGGGGAGTTTTTTATCTAATTTATTGGATAAATTTAAATTCTTGTTGGGAGTTTGTATTTGGGCTAGTTTAGGGGTGTTAGTGGGGGGATTATTATTAGTTCTTTTTAAGAATAAGGGACAGTTAATTATTGATAATACTCCGGAGTTTTTAGAATTCTGTAAAAAAAGTAATGGTTTAGTATTTTTTGGACCTATAGGAAGTGGTAAGACTGCCATATTGGCTATGTTGGCTAATGAATTGCCTGGGGAAAATAAGTATGCTACTTTTCCGTGTCAGTTGCCGTGGGCTGAGAAGGGACAGTTAGATTTTTCTTTTGCTCCTAGTCAGAGATTAGGAGTTACGGAGACTATTTTCTTGGATGAGATAAATTTGTTGTTTAAAGGGAATATTGTGCAGGATGTTAGGGAAAGGCAAAGATTCTTGATGCATTTCATTGCTTTGAGTAGGCATCAAGGGACTAGGTTGTTTGTGAATGCTCAAAGGTTGGGGCAGGTGAGTATAGAGCAGAGGGAGGTGACTACGGGGATTTGTCAGGTCTCTCTCCTCCAAAAAACTGATGAAGGAATTTATATCCAATGCACTATTTGGGAGGCAGCCGCCTGAACCAATTCTAAAACTGAACAAGGGTTTGTGATTTTTGTACCGAAGAAATATTTGGATAGTTATAACTCATACTGATTGAAGTCTCTGAAGTATTTACGTCCTAAACAAGGGTATATTTAAAAACTTAATGCAGTTAACAAAACATATAAAACTTAAGTATAGAGCAAAAGTTCCTAATAAGGAAATAAATCTCTATATAAAGAACAGAAAAATAATTGCCTATGGTCAGAAAATAGCGAGATAGCAAATTAGTATAATTACGAAAAACAATCATTGCTTAATTTATTATAAATTGGTGAGTTCCTTGGCAGTGATTATAAGCATAAAATATCAGCAAGTTCAATAATAATATGGTAAAGTTAACAGAATTAATCCAAAAAGCTAAAAATAACGAAATCTCTTGAGATACCGAAGTAAAACTAAACTCTGAACTAAAAGTTACTAATAAGTCATTACAAAATGTACTGCCAGAAAATTGGAAAAAAATTAAACACACCTACCCAGGCTGACTTGTTAAAGGAGACATAGGTAACATAGCAAGTTTCGTTAATAGAAACCTTTTAAAAATAGATAAAAGTTTTGGTGATCAAATTTTAGATAACAATAAATTAATAGATTGCAGCAGTTGAAAGTTCGTAAGCAAAGAGATATTAGAAAAATTTAAAGAATACACGAATACTGAGGAAATACTATCAACAGATAGAGGAAACTTAAAAATAAAAGACATTAATGAAAATGATAAGATTGAAAGTAATTGAGACACTATAATAGGCAAACTTCAGGATAGCCAAAAAATAACTAAGGGTGATTATTTCCAAAGCGAAGGTGTTCTTCGTTTTTTACAATCAATAATTGGTGATTATAATAATCATACTATCCGATATCAACCCGATGAAATTTTTGAATTAGAAGAATGAAAAAATGACAAGATTGATTCAGATGTAGAAGTGATAATATTGCAAGAGTTACAAGAATTATGAAAAGAAAAAGGATTTGATTATGAAGAAAGTAAGAAATGAATAAATATTGGCTTAGAAGTTAAAGATATTGAGTTTGCTCAATACCTAAAAGAAAAAGGAAAAGTTCCCGAACAATACTTGGAGCAAAATAATAATGAATTAAAAGATGAACTTGGCAAGCAACGAAAATCTTTCAGCAGCCAAAAATGACTAGACAAAAATTATCCTAAAGAAACAAGGAGTGATGTTACAAGGCTAGACATTAGCAACAAGGAGTTAGAAGAAGAGTTAGACTTAACCGATTTTATTAATCTAGAATGGTTGAATTGCCGTAATAACAGACTCACTAGTTTAAAACTAACCGGTTTAAAATTTCTTTGATACTTGGATGTCAGTTGTAATTTACTTTCTAATTTAGAAGGCATTGCCTCTTTAGAAAATTCCGAAAAACTAAGAGAATGCTATTTGTCGGATAATAATTTCTTTCAACAAGATTTATCAACTTTCAGTAAGTTTACTAATTTAGAAAAATTGCGAGTTGGTAATCATGATCAAAAAAAAATTGAACCCAGCATTTATAATCGTTTTATTGGTTCTTTGGAGCCTTTAAAGGACTTGAATAAATTGGCAGAATTAGACATTAGTAATACTGATATAGATAGTGGTTGAGAGTATTTACCAAAAAGCATTGATAAATTTGACTGTTCTTCTACTGGTAAGACCAAAGCCAAAGTTAGTGATATCCACGAAGAATTAAATCCTTTTGAAGGTAAAAATTTTGCGGACAAACTAAAAGATTGAAAAGAGTTTCATGATAGTGATGCTCAGAAATGGTTAGATAAGGAATACCCTAAAGAAAGTAAATGTTTAGGAGAAATTGATAAAGATAATAAAGGCAAAGAAAGAAATAAAATTGTTAAGTTGGATATTAGTAACCAAGAACTAAAAGGAGCAATAAGATTGAAAGGGTTTAATAATTTGGAGGAGTTAAATTGTTCCGAAAATGAACTTACTAATCTATATTTAAATGATTGCCCAAAGCTAAGAAAATTAGATTGTTCTTCTAATAATTTAAATTCGAATAACTTTTCAGAAAGTAACTTATCTTCTTTCAAAAATTTTACTAAATTGGAAGAATTAAAATTAGGAAATGATAACAAAGAAAAAATAAACCAGGGGATTTATAATCGTTTTTCCGGTTCGCTCAAACCTCTGAAAAACTTAACTAAGTTAAAAGTACTTCATATAGACAATACTGACCTAAACAGCGGAGCAGAACATTTACCCGCTAGTCTTATCGGCATAGACAATGGAAAAAAAGAAAAAATTTCCTATTTTACTGAACAAAGACCAGAAAGCAAGGTAAAAGAAATTAAACTACAATTAGATTTATTGACTAGCGAAAAATTTGATAATAGGAAAATAAAAATAGAAGATCTAAAATACTGAACAAAGGTTTGTTCCAATAAAGAGGAGTTTGAAGCATGAATAGATGCTGGAGTGTATGATTATTATTCTGTTTACTCTTTAAAAAACGAAAAAAAACTTACTCCTAATAAACTTAAGGAGCCGAAAGAACAAAAACAGACTTTGGAAACAGAAGAAAAGAAAAATACGGGCTTATTTAACCCATCTGATTGAAAAAATCTTGCTAAAACAGCAGAGGAAAAAGCAAAGGAAATAGCAGATACAGCAATTGTAGATGCAAAGGAAAAATTTGAGGAAATAAAGGAAAAAGTAGGTACAGCAATTGTAGATGCAAAAAAAATAGCGGAAGAAATTACAGAAGAAACTACACGATTAACAAAAAATGCTGCTGAGTTTGTGTCTGATCTTAGAAAAGAAATTAGTTTTAGTGAAACTAAAAGGTTTTTTAACTTCCTGAAAGAAATCAAAAAAGAAGATACAAAAGAATTTTTAAAAAGGCAATTAAAGTTAGAAGAGTGATCAGGAAAAAAAGGTTGATATAAAGAAAGTGGGCAAAAAAATGTAGAGTTGAGATATAGAATGAATGAAATTCAAACTAAACCAGAAGCTTATCTTTATTTATCCCATCTATTAAGTCCGCTTCATGGCGAAAAAACTTACATTGAAATTAAAGCCAGCAAGTCTGAAAAAGAAGAAGCCAAAATTAAAAGCATTGGTCTAACTACAGAGGAAAAATTATTTATCGAGTATAAAGATGATGCCAACTTGATTATTGATAAAACAGAGGCAGATAAATTTCTGGAGAAAATAGAAAGGGAAAAAAGAGAATTATTAGAAGAAAAAAAAGAATACAAAGAGAAAAAATGTTCGGTTGAGGAAAATATTGTAAATGAGTTTTTATCACAAAAAGACCAAGAACTAAATATTGTTAACAAGGAAAATTGACTCGAACTTCAAAAAAATTCTAGTGAAAGAAAAATTATTCATGGAATAAAAGGAGAAAGTAATAACTCGACAAGTAAATTTTTCAAGTTGAAAACCAAGTATGAAAACGAGAAAGAACTTAGTGAGGATGCTAGTAAGATAATACTAGAAACTTTATTGGAAAGTAAGTTAGATCATAAATGAGCTTTTAATGAGGAGTTAGTGAGTGCCTGGGAAGATCAAAGTGCCAGTATTGTTTGGTTTTTTTTAAGGAACAAAGAAAAGTCTATTAAATGAGGTAAAGAAATAACTGCTTCTGTCCACAAAATATTAGAAAAAAGTGATGTTTTGTGATTAACTACTAATGGTCGAAGCGTATTAAGTCAACTCCTTATTGGGTGAGATAGATTCATTTTAGGTGACGTTGGAACTCCTCTTCCCTCCAATAATATTAGGACTCTTTTCAGAGTTTTGGTATCTGAACCAAAAGTCAAGCAAGCTTGAAAGCAAGAACTAGAAAGAGTTATTGAAGAACTTAAAGAAAAAAGTGCAGAATTAAGCATTAGTAGAGGGTTTATTGTTAAGCAGTTTGAAGATGAAGTTCTTGAAAAAGAAGTAGAAAGCCCAAAGGAAGAAAAAAAATCCGGAAAACTAGTCGAACAGATAGAAAAAGAAAGCCATTCTAATCAAGAAAGCATTTCTTTTGGAGAGCAAGGAGAAAAATTTTTCAAAAACATTAAACATTATGGTCGGTCAAGTGCTGAACTTTATATGATGTATGCTTGGACGCTGGAAAATGAATTACCTAATTATATAAAAAAAGTGAAAGAAGAAATGGGAAGTGGATTTATTAATTTTAACCGGAAGTTTGAGGAGTTAAACAAAAAAAAGAGTGAAAAGAAAAACAAAGAGTTAAAAAATAAGATAAAAAACTTAGAGGAACAATTAGAAAATTTAAAAAATGAGGAAAAAAAAGAAGAAAAGGAAATGCTAGAAAAAGAAATTGAATCACACAAATTACAAATTGAGTTAAATGAAAGAGTTAAAGGATTTGGGGATTTTGTAGTGAAAAAACTTCTTGAGCAAGTAGGCTCTCTAGATAATCCTGAAAGTAAGAAAACAAACAGATTTTACTTTCAACCTGATCAGGTATGAAGAGAAATAGAAGTGGTTAAAGAGAAAGTTCAAAGAAAAACTTTGAATATAGCACCGGCTATGCCATTAGGCTTAGGTTTACATAATGAAAAATTAGAGGAGACAACGGAAGGGATAAGTTATAAAAATAAAAGGATGGCATATGAGAAAGAAGGATTTTCTTTAGATAGCAATTGATCAGAGCCAGAATCAGAAACTCTCCCTCTTAGGCTTTATAACATCCAAAAAGGTAGTATAGAAAAAACTAAAGGAAATCCAGACATAAAAAAATATGCAATTGTTTCTTATGTTTGAGGTGCTGGTAATTTATCAGAGAAAGATAAGGAAAAAATAGATAAAATATGAGAAAACTTGGCATATAAAAACGAATTAAATTCCTCTGGATATAGAGCCTTGAATAAAGCCATCGAAGTTTGCAAAAAGTTTGACATTAATTACCTCTGAATGGATCAGTTGTGTGTTAATCAAAATGATGCTAAGGAAAAATCACAAGAGGTTCCTAAAATGAGAAATTATTATAGTAGCAGTTTTGCAACTTTGGCATCAATAGACGGAAATCTAAAAAAAGATCGTGAATCTCTACCGCCTTTACCGGATGCACTAGCAATGATAGTTGGGTCAAAATGATTCACTCGAACTTGAATTTTCCAAGAAGGCTGATTAAGCAAACAAATAGTGTATATGTTTGATGATGAACTAGTTGATGGTAGAGCTATAGCACAAACGTGAGTACTTAACCAACCAGTGTACACTAAATATGCTAGGTATAATAGTTTTGAAGAAGCTGAACAAGCTGCTAAAAAAATCGCTACTCCTTTGGGCTGAGTATATTACAAAAAGGGATATGAACCAGAAGATAAAATAAACTTCAGTCTTGGTCAAGTACTCAAAGAGATAAAAAATCGTGAACGAGGCAATCCTATAGATGGCATATATTCGACATTGGGATTATTACCTTACGGGGAAAGTGTAGAAGTTGATTACAAGCAAAATATATGTAAGGAATGCAAAGAAAAAGAAAATAATGAGGAAAGAAAGGTGAATTGTAAGCATCCAGAAGAGCAAAGGACAGAATTCCCTGGTTATTTTAAAGAGGAAATAGAAGAGAGATTGTTGCATGTCATGAAAAAAGCCCTTGAAAGCGGCTATGGGGATATCTTTAGTTGGCATGGCTCAGGAAATAGTTTAGTTCCAACAACATTAGATGAAAAAAAGGGTTCGACAACTTCCCAAGGGGGTTTAATTGTTGTATGTAAGTGTAAAGAGTCAGGAAACCCTCACCAGTGCCAATTTGTAAAGGTTAACGAAAATAGTATTGAGATAAAGGGTTCGAAGTACAAGGTAAGTGAAATTGAAAGTCAGGAACCTATTGGAATGGAAGGAGGCAAGGGATTTTTGCTCGAAGGCGGTCTCTATAAAAAAGAAATTAGAGTGGAAGGAATTAAGGTGTCACTGACAGGTTCATATGAAACTCTTAACAGCATAAAAAAAGATGATTCTTTATTGGTGCTTGACAAAGAGAGGTGGGAAAGCGAAAGCCCATTTGCCATCTTGGCATCGGGACAAGAAGGTGCTTATCAGCGAAAAGGTTTAGTAGGATTTTCAGGAAAAGCAGAAGTAGAAAAACTAGAAAGCATAAAAGGAACAAAGAAAGAAAATTTGATTATTGAACAACGGCAGGAATTGCAAAATAAGATAGAAATTCCTCCCAAAGGAAATATTAATTAAAAAGTTAGAGAAGTAGTTTCCCTTAATACAAGTTTAAACCTTATCAAAAATAGTAATAATAAATCATATGAAAAGTCTCAAAGCAAATAAAAATCAATCATCTATAAACAAAATCCACAACCTCAACTGCTTAGAACTATTCAAGCAAATGAAAAATAACAACATCTTAGTAGACGCCTTAATCACCGACCCCCCTTACAGCCTTGACTTAGTCAATAAGCAAAATTTTGCCTCTTCAGTCTCCGCCAAATGAAACGACAATTTTGACCAATTAATTTGAATTAGAGAATCAGCCCCCTTAGTCAAAAAAGGGGGCAGCGTAATCATCTTTAATCACTGAAAAAACCTAAGTGCCATCAGCCAAGTATTAGAAGAAAATGAATTCATAGTAAAAGAACTAATCAGATGAGTAAAACCTAACCCCTTAATAAAAAACATTACGGAAGAATATACTACTGATTATGAATTAGCCATTTGAGCAGTTAAAGGGGAAAAATGAACTTTCAATTTTGAACAACAACTAATTAATAATTTAAAAAATAAGAAAAATCCCGCTCTAATTCCTGAATATGTTGGCGGGGTAGTATTTGGCGAAGAAAGAATTCATCCTACTCAAAAAAATCTTCAAGTAATTAAGGATATTATCTCTTTACACACCAATCCCGGTGATTTGGTCCTGGATCCTTTTATGGGCTCCGGAACTACTGCGGCAGCTTGTAAAGAATTAGGTCGTAATTTTATTGGTTCCGAACTTGATAAAGAATACTTTCAAAAAGCCTCCGCGAGGTTAGAAAAGTTGAATGTATCGAAATCTGAACTGGAATTAGGTAAAGATGATTTGCCAGTTTTAATCGCCGAGGCTGAAGCACATATTAGCAAGTTAGCACAAGAAATAATTGTTGATGAAAGTAAAACAATTACTAAAGACTACGCTATGCTTGACAAACGGTTGCTGAGTAAAAAGCAAACTAAGGGGGAATTAGAAAAAATAGTGCAGAAATGGAAAGGTAAATTATCAGAAATTAATAGAGAAAAAGAGGTTAATGAAAATCAGGAGCAATTAACTACTCAGATTATGCAGAACAAATAAAAACAACATGGTAAACATTCACGAATACTCAAAAAATAATTACTCTTCTAAAGTACTAGACCTTAAAAATGAAAATTTAGAGGGTAAACTAATTGTCTCTGATCTTCCTAATTTAGAAAAGATTGAATGTGGTAATAACAATTTTACTAGCATCGAACTTGCTAATTTGCCTAAATTAACTTATTTTAATGCCAATAATTGTCAACTTACCGAGATAAAAATTGAAAATTGCCCCGAAATTAATTATTTTAATGCGTCTAATAATCACCTTAATAATACTGGTTTTTTAGACAGCCTCAATCCTGAAAAATTAACCACTCTCAGCATCCACAGCAATAACTTCCCCGAACAAACTTTAGAGACATTCGCTAAATTTATTAATCTTCAACAATTATTTTTAGATAATAATGATAAAGCCAAATTCAGAAAAGGCATCTATAATCGTTTTATTGGTTCTCTTAAACCTCTTCAAAATTTAACTAAATTAGAGATATTAAGCATCGGAGTCACTGATATAGACTCCGGTTTGGAATATTTACCTAAAAGCTTGCGGAAAATAGGTCTTACTTCTGCTATCAAAGTCGATACTGGTTGTTCTAAAATTAGACAAGAATTGGAAGAAGTCGCCAAAATTGAAGGAGTAACAGAAAAATTACAACAACATGAAGAAGAATATCCGGCCTGATTTGATAATTATTATCGTCTAGCTCCTTGACGTCAAGCCCTAGAATTGTTAGGAGAAGACGGGTTAAGTAAACAAAATACTCAGCAGTGATTAGATAAGAATTACTCCCCGGAAATAAGAAAAAATATAACCTTTTTAACCATTAATGACAAAAATCTCAAAGGTCATTTGGATTTACGGGATTTCACTAAATTAGAAAAACTTGATTGTTCCGATAACCAATTAACTAATTTAGATTTAAGTCAGTGTGCGGAATTGACTCACCTCTATTGCGAAAACAACTCACTCACTAGTTTAGATTTTTTAAATACTTTGCCGAACAAAGATAAATTAAAAGAAATTTACTTAGGAGATAATCCAGAACTACATAGTCAAAATTTAGATTTTTTAACCCCTTTTACGGAATTAGAAGAATTAAATATAGAAAACTGTCCTTTTAGCGGGAGTCTGAAATCCTTAAAGAGTATAGGTAAATTAAAGAATATTTATATCAGCGACACTGATATAGACAGTGGTTTAGATGATTTACCAACTAATTGCCAAAGAGTTTATTGTAGCAATAATAAAGCGGATAGAAAGTCAACAATAATCACTAAACATCTTAGCAAATATTCAGAAGAACATTTCGATAATAGGGCTAAAAAGTATTATAACTTGGAAGAATGAAAGAAAAATAAACAAAGTAATTTAATTTCTTCTGTCACTCCTTTGGAAAGATTATTTGTTATCCGTAGTAATTTCCAACAGTTCTTAAAAAAATGAGGTAAAGAATATGAAGAACAATGATACGAAAGAATTTTTAGGGAACTAAAAGCAAAAATCGGGAAAGAAGAAATAAAAAAACCAACCGAACTAAGTAAACTTAAATCTCCGGAACAATTTGGCCGATTTAAATATCTAACTGGTATAGAATATGCTTCTACGTCTACTACTGTTATCGGGGGTGCTTTAACCTTATTAGACTTCTCTACTACTGGAGGAGTTATTACTCTCACTGCTCCTTTGGTAGGCCAAGGTGCTAGTTTACTAAAAGCCAACTTTTATGAAGAAAAGCAAAAAAAGTGAGAAGAATTTGAAAAGGATGCCGATACTTTTTTAGAAAATTTTAATGAGTTAATGGGAATATTGAAACAGATTGAAGCAGGCGAAGTAGGAACGGTAAGCGAAGCTCTCGAGGATCTAAAAAAGCAAGTCTATAAATTTTTAAATGCTTATGATGAAGATCGTAATGAAGAAATAGACATTAAGGAATTAACTAATGGACGGGTCAAATTTGCCAAAGAACTAAATAAAGTAGAAGAAATTGTGGAAGCTATGAAAGAATTAGAGGAGCAGGTAATTAACTATCGGCAAGATCAAGTTCCAATAGTTAATGAATTACTCCAAAAACTAACTAATATTAAGGAAGGGAAAAGGGAAAAAATTGAAAAAATATTTAAAGAAGAATTTCCTAAGAAAGAAATTAAGAAAATAATTTTCTCAGAACGAGGAGAAAATAAAGAACAGTACTTGATAATTAGTAATGAAGTGCTAAATGATTCAATTCCAAAATATTATTTAAATTTAGTTGATTTAATAATAATTAATAACGCTTTTTATGAGGCAAAAATGAACAACTTCTCCCAGCCTTTTAGTTCGGAGGAAGAAGCAAAAAAATTAATAAAAATTGAGTTTACTGAGGAGCAAGAAAGGAGGATTGAGAATGAACTGAAAAAGTTGTACCAAGAAAAGGAAGTTGCTGAAGAAAAGAACAGAAAAAAAGAAAAGATAATCGAAGAGGCGAAGAAAAAATTGCTAAGACAATTTAATGAGGGAAAGGTTGAAAAAAATAATGAACTGCTTTCTGCTAAAATTATTATAAAATGATGAAGTGATTTTAAGACTAGAATGTGTACTCCTATTCAGTGTTGGGATTGTTGGGGGTATTGTTCAAAAGACAAAAGTAAGGCTAAAGAACTTATAGACAAACAAAGTATTACCGAAGTTCAAATTAGTTCTGAACAAAAAGGAGAAAGTTCTGCTCAGGCACAAATAGAAATTCCTCCCAAAAGTAATTAATGAATCAAAAACACCTCTACGGCTCAATTGACTATTCTTCCTTAGTTAAAGCCCGCAACACTCTCCACCGGGTTTTAGAAAATGCCCAAAGCGAAGGTGAAAAAATGGGAGTGGTTAAAGCCTTTGAATTTTGTTATGAACTAAGTTGGAAAATATTGAAAAAAATATTAAACTTTCACAGTATAGAAGTTGGTAGTGCTCGAGATGTTTTTCGGGAAGCAACTAAGGTAAGGCTAATTACTGAACCAGAAAGATGACTCTCCTATCTCGACAAAAGGAACATTACTGTCCATTGCTATCAAGAAGAAATCCTGAACGATTTATTTTCTAATACTGCTAAAGAATTTCTGCAAGATTTAGACCAGTTATTAGATAATTTAGCAAAAGAAGCCAAGAATTATGCTCCAAATGGAAGCTAGACATCAGCAAATAATTAGACAAATACTTAGTAGATATCCTTATCGTTTTTATGCCTATGGTTCACGAGTGAAAGGTACAGCCAGAAAATTTTCTGATTTAGACCTCTGTTATCAGGAAGAAATGCCTTGGAATATTTATGGTCGTGTTAAGGAGGATTTTGAAGAATCTAATTTGCCTTTTAAAGTGGATTTGGTGTTTTGAGGATGGATGAGTGAGGAGTTTAGAGAGATGATTAAAGGGGATTTGGTGGAGGTTTAATTATTGGATTGTAAATATTTAATTCTTAATTCTTGTCGTTCTTTTTTAAAATCAAATTGTCCTAATTGAATATTTTCTAAATCCTCCGCATATTTTTCTTTTATTCGCTTAATCAGAGCAACTACTGCTACCCCACACTCCCAACCATTATTCTGCCTAATCTTATGCCGGGCTAAAAAGTGCTGACCAGTAAGATGATTAGGAACTTCTAACTCTTTCAGTAATTCATACACTAAATCTTTTACATAATTTCAATTAGCCCCTCCTAAAGTGTCATAATGATAAAAAGTTTTAGTCTTGGTTTCATAAACCAGAAGCGACCAATGGAAGTTAGGCTGATTAACCGGAATAAAAACTAATTCTGCAGTTGCATCGGTCAATTCACTTAGCAAATAAGTAAATAATCCTTCTTCCTTACTTCATTTTTGGGCTTCACGGACTAAATGAAATTGATGGGCGGGGAGGATTTTAAATCTACTGGGAGTTTCTTGTCCTGGAAAAGAACCCGGCATTTGTTGTTCTTTACTCATCCTCTCTACTGCCCAATCAATCTCCTTATCCGTCAACCACCTCCCCTCTTTAAATCATTCTTTATTATGCTCGGCCTCATGTTCTTTTTGGGCTTGTTCTTTCTCCTTTTCTCAACTAGTTTCCTCAGTCTTTTTATCATTTTTAGTTGGTGGCGGAGTAAACCAACTAATAACCCAGACTACCAACAAAATTATTAATAATAAAAATAGTTTGCTGAACATATTACTTATCTTGAATTTGACTTCATAATCATCCCAGAGCAATCACTACTATTATTACTCCTACCCCATAAAAAACCGGAGTCTTAACAGTCTCCCAAAAACTCTTCTCAACCACTTCCTGAACTTTTACTTTTCTAGCCCCTAATTCCTTAATCTTCTCTGCTAATTCCTCCTCCCTTTTTTTAGTAGCTGCCAATTCACTTTGTAATCTCCTAATCTCTGCTTGGGATTTGCTTTTCTCGCTGGCTTGTTGTTGTTTAACTTGGTTCAGTTCTTTTTTCAATCTTTCCAACTCATCAGAATTATCTCCTTGACTTTCTAAATCTTTTATCCGGGCTTCCATCCTTGCAATCTTACCATTAGCACTAACTAAAGCAGACTCCAACTCCTTTATCCTCCCACTAGCCAACTCTAACCCTTCCCCAATCAAATTCTTCTCTTTTTCTAACTCCTCCAATTGTTTTTCTTTCTTATTTAGCAATTCTTGCCCCTTTTTAAGATTACTTTCCGCAGTTCTTAATAATTGCTGATAATTATTTATTTGCTGTTCCTGCTCAGAAATTTTCTCCCCTTGTTCCCTCACTAAATTACTCCTAATTTCCGTTTCTAATCTCTTTTGCTCTACTTCCTGCTCCTTCTCACTTAGTTGACTAGTTAACTCATTAATTTGTTGGTTAAGTAAACCACTACTAACAGCCAAAGCAGTTAATTGCCTTTCTAACTCACCCGACTTAGTTTGCTCCCCGGATAATTTCTCTTGTAAAGAATTTAATTCTCGCTCTTTATCTTGTAATTCTTTTTTCCACCTATCCAACTCCCGTCTAGTTTCTATCAAACTAGTCTCCGCCTCCCCCAATTTACCCTCCAATTCCCCTTTCTCCTCCTTCAATTGCTCCAACTCCTTAACCAACTCCTCCTCCGCCTGAGTTTTAACCCTTAATTCCTCTCTCAAACTTGCTAACTCCTGTTCTTTTTTATTTAATTGTTCTTCTACTTCCCCTTTCTCCCTAGCAAAACCCATAATTTTATCTATCTTCTGATAAAAATCACTAATAATCTCCTCTGATTCAGAATCCTCTTCCAATTTTTTTACTTCTCGTTTCGCTTCCTCAGTTAGGGCTTCTATGTTTTCTGGGGTTGCTTTCTCATAGAGTTCAAAAAGGTAATTATAGAAACGCTTTGCTCTATCCCATTCATTATTTTTGTCAGTTATTTCAAGTTTTAAATCCTCAATTTTAGTTTCTAACTCTTCTTTGGTCGCTTTTAACCCCTTAATCTCCCCCATCTGCTGATAAATACTTTGAGAGAAATTAAATAGATCACAACAAGCTTCTAAATCGAGGTCATCCCGACCCCCATTTGGTAATTGTCTTAATTTTCCGGTATCAGCATACCAATTTTGATAGATTTCTAGGTAAGCAAATAATTGTCCTTGTTCTTTTTCTCATTGTCAGAGTTTATCAAGATCTTTTCCATAAAAAAAAGGATAGAATATTTCCTCAAAAGAAATAAAAAATTCTTCTCAGTGGGGTAAATTTTGCTTCCGAGAAGGGTCTTGGTTTAGTCAGTTTTTAAATTCTTGTAGGTCTTTCATGGTGGTTTCTCTCTATTCCTTAGATAATTGTTGCCGGTAAATTGTTGTCAGTCTAGATTTTGTTATTGGATTGTAACCATTGTCAAAAATGTTGTAAGTTACTTCTTAAACACTCTTTTTTCTTTATCACAATATAATACCTCGTCACCATAATAATGAACTAATGATTGATTACAGTAAGGACAAGAGCGATTAGTTAGTAAATATTTTCATGGAGATAGGAGTAATGGCAATATTCACAAGGGGGAGAGGAGTGAGGGCAGAATAATTTAATCATTGAATTTTTTTCATATCCAACCTAGGACTAGAATAATTAGTAATCCCCCTCCCCCATACCACAATACTTCTTTCCAAGGCAGTTTCTGATACCAAGAAGCACTCTCCTTCAGCTTTTTAACTTCCTCTCAACTAGTTAAAAGTTGGGTCATAATCTGATAGGGTTCTTTTAATTGTTCTTGTTCTTCTTTACTTAACAATTCATATTCTTTTAGTCAGTTTTGGACTACTAAGTCATATTTTTTGCTTTTTATTAGGTCATAGTTGAGGTTAATTAGGGCTTCGGAGATGAATTTGAGTAAATTTTGTTGGTCCTGTAAGAAGTCGCGGAGTTTTTTGGCTCGGGTAATAGAATGGGTTCAGTCGTTAAATATTTGGCCTAATATTTTTCAAGTAGTAGAGGAGATTTCTACTTCTATTTCTTTTTTGCCAAAATGAGTTTCTGAGCGGTTAGGGAAGAGTTGGGGTCAGGTGATTAGTTGGCCTTCTTGGTAGAGGTCTAGGTCGGGGAGAGAGTGATATTCAAGATCTTGTTCACTTAGAGAGAAAGAGGAGGTGTAAGGGGAGTGGTCTATGCTTGTGATGAGGTTGGTGAGAGTGGTGAGGAGTTCTTGTTCCTTAGTAGGAGAATATTGCTTTTTAGCGTCCGGACTAAGGAGATAAGTGTCCTCATTTTCTTCGTCTGTTTGGAGGATTTTAGTTTGTAAGTAGGTTTTGTATTGGGTTCAGGTCATATTACTATATATTAAAATATTTTATATGTTGGTTGTCTAACAGTTGTCCGACTAACATATGAATAAAATAAATTATATATAGCGTATGAAAGAAAATCTAAAGCAAACCAAGCATAATGGCGAGTATTATGAATGCTCAAATACTACTTGCCAAAAGAAAAATAGACCTGATATTTTATCTAAAAATAATAAAGAAAGAAAATAATATGATACTAAATTTAATACCCTTACTGTTAGTCGCGGTTGCGGCTTATTACCTTTACAAAAAATTCATCGCTGAAAGATTAGACTCACCCCAAAATAATCCAACTGCCAAAGGTTTAGAGAAAGAAGAAATTAAGGCCGCTATCAAGGAAGGCGAAACCAAATCAAAGGAAATAAAAGACGAGATTAAAGAGTTAGAAAAAGAAAGAAAAGAAATTTTAACTAGTAGTGATGAAGATAAGGCTGACAAGGCTAAGGAAAAGTTAGAGCAAAAAGAAAGTAAACTCCAAGAATTAAAAGATATCGAGACTAATCTGGCTGATTTAAAAGTGGTCGATAAGGGCGGTTGGAAGTCCCAAATGCCTAATAAACTCTCTTGGAACAATGGTTTATGATTAGGGGGCTTCTTAATCGCTTGTTATCTCCTCTACAGGATTTGTGTAGCTATTTTTAGAGGTATTTTTAGAAATATTGGATTTGAAGAATAAAAACCATGTGATTTACCGCCCTTTTCCCCGTAATCAAATGAGGCATAATTGCCCTCACTACCTACTTCACGGCCAAAAAAGGCATTGAAGCCTTTGGTAGCACTCCTGCTAATCGTGCCGAACAATTAGGTATCCCCAAAGAACGCCTACCCGAACACCGCCAAAAATATCTGGATAATCGTAAAGAATATCTAAATGAACGCCAAGAAACCCACAAAAAAGAGTTAGATGAATTATATAAAAAAGTAGAAAAGTTGCAAGAAGAAAAAACCCAAGTAGCGGCTCAGATTAATGAAACTAATGATAGTCAAGAAAAAGCTAAATTGCAGGCTCAATTAGCCTCTTTAGAAAATCAACTCAAAGATGTCAAAGGCCAAATTAGCAAAAAAGAGAAACAAATTGCTAATGATGAAAAAGCGATTGATGACTTGTTTAAGGAAATTAGCAATGATACTTCTTTAACTCCGGAACAAGTGCAAAGTAGGGCTAATAATCCCGATTTAAAATCCTGATTAAATTGAGGAATTATTTTTATTGTAATGATAGTAGCGATAATGATAACTAAAATGATTGTTGGTTTATTAAAGAGTATAAATAAAGGAACTAAGGAATAATATGGTAATAAGAGAAGAATCAATTTTGGGTGGCTTATTTTCTTTTAAGACTGTTGACGACACGAAAGAATTGGAAACTAAGCGAAAAATGGAAGAAACCCAGGCCGAAATCCGCAAATTAGAGTTGCAAAACCAGAAAGAGATTAATGAAAAAAATCAAGAAACTTTATTAGAAATTGAAAGAATTAGGGCTGAAGCTAAAAAAGTTAACCAAGAAAGTAATCCTCAAATAAAAAAAGAAAAAATTCAAAAAGACTGACAAGAAGTAAAAAGGATGATTGAAGAAAATAATAAGCAAATAGTAGAAAGCATTGGTGAAAAGACTAGCAAATTAGAAGAACAGCAAGTGCAGATTGCGGCTGATTTAAAAGATGCTCGCCAAAAGGGTGATAAAAGGGCCGAGCAAATTGCCTTAAAAGCGATGGCCGAAGTGAATAAGAAATTAGGGTTAGTGAAAGGAGTAGCGACTAATTTAATAACTGGTAAAGATATCGATGAATTAGCCCAAACTACTGACCAGCCTTGATATCAAAAAATTGCTTGGTCCTCGCCTAAAAATTGAATATTGCTGGTTTTTTTCTTAGGTCTGCTTTATTTGATTTATCGAATTATTATGTGAGGTTGAGAAAAGGTGAAGAGTATGATTTGAGGTGATGATTAATTATGACAATAAGAAAAAAGTATGACTTATGAAATAACCCCCCAAGATTTTTGTGCTATTGTCCGCAATCCTCGTTGCCAAGGTAAAGAAGTAGAAAATGGTCTAGCCAAAGAAGGGCATCCCCATTGTAACTGATGTAAAGGCAATTATTTTGTAGGTGGGGAATGTAATTATGGTGGGCAACATAAAATGGGCGATGATTTACGACAAATTAATCAGAATTTTAGGGCTTTTGATGTTTTAGTAAAAAAACAAGCCAAAATCTCCCAAGCCAAGAATGAAAAAGATTTTAATGAGGCCAAGAATAAATTATTATCTTCTTTCCAAGAATTGAAAAAGAAATGTGAAGATGAGGCGGGAACAGGATTTTTTTATGGTAGTTGTATTGGATTGGATGGTAACAAAGGTGATTTCTCAGAAAGAATTAAATCCACTTTTCGTCGCCTAGCCAAAGAATTAGGCTATTACATTGGCAAAGTTCAAGCATCTACTTGAGCCCAATTAAAATCTTTTCAAGAAAAATTAGAGACTTTAGATAAAATGCAGAGCGAGGCTAATCAATTAGCCAAAGAGTGAAAGGAGGAAAAAGATCCGGTTAAGAAAGCCCGTTTATTTGCCGCCCTAAGTCAAAAAAATCAAGCGATTAAATCTTTACAAGTTGAATTAAGAAAAGATCCGGTTTATGACTTATTTAGTGCGGAGAAGTCGGAGGAGTTAAGTAACATAGTCCGTAATATTTTCCAAAGCAAGCCTAATACTTCCTTTTTTACTTGGAAGAGAAAAGAAGAGGAGGAAACAGAGAAAGTGTCAGAAAGTAAGAAATATTTAGGCTTTATTTCCCAAGAAGCGGGTAAGAACACCCTATTAATTACGGGAGGATTACTAGGATTACTTTTAGTTTGGTGAGCTGTTAAGAAAAGACTTGACCACTAATGGGAGTTTTATAATTTTCTCCCACAACAAAAAAATTAGGGATTAGTTGTCAAATGTAGAGAAGGAGTTGTCGAAGGTTTTCGCACCGCTGAAAAATCAAAAGTGATTTGTTCATAAAGAGCAATCGGTTTAATTTCTTTACCTACTTTTTTTAATTTGATGATTTCTAAACCTTGTAAGGCTTGGATATCTTTTCAGACATTAGCGTAATCTCTTTTGAGTATTTGGGATAGTTCGGTCAGATTATTGGGTTTTTTTTCGATTAAGCAAGTAAAGATTTCTAATCTAGCCGGAGTGAGGCAACGATAAATAGCCTCTAAATTGTTAGAGACTAAGAGATTTTTGGGTTGAATATGCTTTTTACCGGTCTCAATGGACTCCTTAAAATGTTCAAACATTCTTTTAGGAGAAGCTTGCGGATCATATTGAAAAATAAATACTTTGTTATTCATAGAAATTTTTATTCATAGTCAAAGTAACCAAATCTTTGGTAAACTTGTTGAAAAAAGAATTGGCGAGTTGCTTCTAGACTAACCCATGGCACTGGTTTACCTTTATCACCATCTATGTGAAGATGGATAGGCTTACCGCGGTGATTATCTAGACGAACCAATTCGCTGGTGTTTTCGACATTATATACAATTCAACGAAATTTATAACCTTCGGGAAACTCAATTCTGATTTCAGAAATTCTCATCAATTTCATTTCTAATCTTACCAGATACCCTTTTTCAGTAAGAAAGGTTCCTTTTTCCCAAGTCAAATAATCTGACTTCATGACTATATTCTAATTTTATAGGTATTTTTAGAACATATATAATTTTTATACCTAACTTTTAAAAAATAACTAGCCTAACAACAAGAACCCTGTAAACCATCTATGAAAGTTTTAACACTTACATCTTCATCTAGTTCGGGTCAAGTAATATCTTCCCCATCAAAAGCAATTTCAAATTTATTTAATTGTTTTAAAGTTGCTTTTCTTAGCCGAGGAAATCAAGCAGTGGGGATGCTTACTGAGCGACCATCGGATAAATCAACCGCTAATACTTCCTTACTACACTTCAAACTAAGTATGGTTGGATACTTTTGGCTAATAATTGGTATTGGCGACTTCTTGGCATCTAAGTTGACTTTGGCCATGATATTTATGTAATTATTTTTAACTTATGCCAACCTTTTTCAAAAAAATAATCGGCTGATTAATTACTCTAGCAGTAATAACTTTTCTAATAATCCTAGGAATCCAAACTTTTTTAGCCTGAAAAAATACTGATATCCAAAATAAAAAATTACTCCTTAAACATGGGGCTAACCAAAATTTAGAAGAACAATTAAAAGAAGCCCAAGAAAGGCAAAAAGTCCAGGATGACATCGCCAAAATGACTCAGGAAAAGTTAAAAGGTTATAATGCGGCCAAAGGAGGGCAAGTTCTCTCTCCTCATAATATCAAGCATTTAGGTTTGCGTAATCATCCCTCTTTAAAATGTGAAGATTGCAAAAGACCGACTCTAATTTTTAAAGATGAGGCTAATGAGCATTTATTACGGATTTTAAATGATATTACCGCTTTTAAGCAAGGGGAAGAATTAGCTGCTGATGGGGAAAATGATCCTTACTCTTCTCAACTCAAAAGAAACAATGCCGTATTGTATGGAGCTCCT
>CAJVPZ010000344.1:0-20471 GCA_910592135.1 Racocetra fulgida | reverse complement strand
ATTATTTATTTAATATTAAATAATTATAATATACAATAAATATTAAAATTAATTATTTATTTAATATTAATTATTTAGTATATAATAAGTATTTAAATTAATTACTTATTTAATACTTATTTTTAAAATATTTAATTTGTATTATAATTTTTTTTTACCTTTACAATGTTATGAATAGGTGAATCTTTATTAGATATTTAGTAATATATTCTTGGTTATCTATCCTACACCACTATCACAATTATACTAGCCTATAACATTATGCTACTTTATTGAAGACCACCCAGATTGACATATACTACACTACTTGTACTCTAATTTTATAGATAACTCAGTAGAGTTCTTATACTACTGGGTTGCTCTAGGGAGGGTGTAGTATATACCCACCTAATCTTTCTATGTCCCATATATTTTCAGACTAGGCTTTTTGATAACTTATATCTAGTCTGAGAACAAGTACTTGTGAATTAAGGCCACTACAGTTACCTACTACTACCTTTGTAAAGTTCACCCAAATTTCAGTATCTACTTTATAGACTCCTTCCCATGTTTCCAGAAATCTAAACTTCTAATCTAATGGCCAGAAGGATATAACCTTTCCTCCAATTGTCTATCAACTTGGTTGGTATAGTGTCTTGCCAAACATCTCGGTTCTATTTAGTTTTCTAATATTCAATTAATCATCTTTTATATAATAACTGTCAAAAATCTGTACTACCTCTCTACTTGGGTTTTGCTAAGCAGGCTCCTGTATCCTGTCAATTTGCTAAATTTATTTAGTAGCTTTACTCAGGTTTCGTGTAATTCATACATCACATTACATATTCTACTACCTCCCAGTACAAGCTGGTATAACTCTGTTATAAATTTTATAATCTAATAGAAAACAGTCTTTCAAGTACATTTTCCATAAATTCGAATTTCATTACTAATAGGATTCAAACTTTAGTCCTGCTGCTTGAAGATATGACAACTTGCCAACTTCACTAAGTTGCCACATCCTTAATCAATTGGTATTATAATTAATTGCTTATTAATACTAATAATTTTAAGTATTTATATAGTATTTAAACCTAATATTTTTTTATATTAAATTATAATAATAAAAAAATACTTATAATAAATATAAATAAATACTTATAGAATACTAAGGAATATGACAAAAATCAGATGATTTTTTAGGAGGAAGGGGGGTAAAAATTTTAAAATTATATATAAGAACTTGATTAAAATATATATTAAGAGGGGGAGGAGGTAAGCTTCTGATAAAAAAAAATCAGGTGATAAATAACACTGCCCTAATTATTTAAAAAATATTATTAGCAAATATTTATTTAATAATAATATTTAATTTATATAGGATAGTAATTGATTTAACTTTGTAATATACCAACCAGGTTGCTAAATAACTAGAGAAAAAGATTTATTCGAAATACCAGAAGACACCTACTAGACCTTCTTGGACCATCTGGATTAGAAGTTTAGAGTATCGACGGTTAGCATTGAAGTACTGTTAATAGTCCATAAAGTAGATGTTAGAGTTTAAGTGAACTTTACAAGAACAAGGAGTAAATAACAGTAGCAGAAGTAAAATGCTGCAAGTATTTAGCTGTGGTTAAGGCATAAGTTACCAAAAATCTAGATAATATATATGTGAAACATGAACTGCTCTAGTAGGTTTATCATGAAGATAAAAAACTCTCTATATAATAGTGTGTGTCTGCTTTAAAGTCTTAAAAGACTTTTACAACAATTCCTCTTTGAGGAGAATATCTGTTGATAATGCCAAGTTGATTAAAAAGTTTAAATAGAAGATCCACAAGTAGATTTTGTATAGCAATTGGTAAGTAACTATAAATAGCAATAATTATAGTGAAGCCCTTAATTAAGCAATGACTAAAGATATATATGTACTCTTGTTAATATAACAAAGTTAGGAATGGCCCATGTGGCTGTCCTGGCATTCAAACTGAAGTTAAGTGGTCACTTTAATATTAAAAAAAAATAATAATAATAAACTTTTTAAATATTAATTTTAGATCTATAATTTCTAATATAACTTTATAAAAGAGTATAATAATTTAGTAAAGTAGCATGCTTGTAATTTGTGTTGATTTATTTTACTTTATGGGTTTTCCTGATGCTAGTCTAAATTTATAATCAAATCTTTGTGATATTTAAAATTCTATAATATTTAGAATTCTGTGATAGTTCTTGTAGTTGGCTATGATTAAGAGAAATTCTGTGATTATCACAGGAAATCAACATCCTTGCACAAGATTGCTTTTTTTTATATTTTTTCAAAACTGCAATTTCTAAATTGAATGTAACATGAGTATTGATTTTTAAGAATCAGATCAAACAAAGCAAATAATGATTCTGAAATGACTTAATGGTTAAGACGTAGATCTGCTATTCCGTAGGTTTTAGATTTGAGACTAGCTGAGTTGTAGATCTGCAGGATATTCTATAGAATAGGTGGGCAAGATAAGAAATAAGCTTTGCTAATGATAGCGGAGTTGTGGATTTTGCGGAGTTTGCCCACCTATTCTATAGAACATCCTTCATGGATTCGTACACATTATTCAATTTATTTATATTAAAAATATAAAGAACATTTGGGCTGAGTGCTACAGAAAAGGGGAAAATCAACAAAAAAAAGATCTTCGGAAAATCAATTTTTTATGTTATAAATTTTATAATAAATAATAAGAAATTGCAAAATTTAAAGAGCTACACTGCAAGATTTTATTAATACAACTACTTTTGTGTCTTAAGTGAAAAATCATCTTATTCTAAATTAATTTATACAAAAAATTAATTTTAATAAATTTGTCAATTGCCCATTTATATATTAATTATCTCAATTATATATATAAAATTCAGGTCAACTGCAAATACTAACTTTAGTGATTATAGTTGATTTGACATTAATTAGTAAAATCGATTTAGCTAAGTTACCTATTTTTTAAAATATCAACTACCGTAATCAAGATTAAAATGTAAGAAATATCAGAAAACTTCGAGGATGCAATATAAATTCTGAAATATTCAGAATATATCTTTAATATATAACAAATAAGTTAGAGGAATTTACAGATAAAAAGGTCAAATGAAAATAATTACAATAGGGGTCCAAGATAATTATTCGCTTAAGAATCCGTGATTCAATCCTCGTTTTAATGACTTGAATATGACTCGTAATATAGTCATTAATTGTTAGTGCATAAGAAATCTAATAATAATCAATTAATAGTTCGAATATAAATTCAAATATATGATAAAAATCTACATTTGATTCGCTAACCATTATTTGCGCTGTAAATTTATTTCATTAAAATTCTTGGTATGGTTTTTAAAAACCTGTTTATAAAAAACACCATGTCAGATACAAAATTACAATTTGGTATGGTTTTTATTAATATGAAAAATGTTTGCTCGGTCTTGGATACCTATTTGTCAAATTCTCTTCTTATAAGTTCAGAGTAAACAATCCAAATAAGCTGTTGGCTATTTGTTCTGCAAATGAAATCGGCTCATTCACTTTTACTATTTTAATAACTAATAAGCGTAAAGATAACTACATTCATATAGTAAAGCTAATTTTTCATGGTTCAACATGTATAACTTCTATGAAAAATTAAAACCAACACGCACATTTTAGCTTTAATACCTAATGCCAGATAAGAAAATTGCCTAGTAATTAGGCTTGTGTAGTAAACATTATACAGTAATAAATTTGGTTCTACCACAAAATCCCGACATCCAAATTTCGACAGGCCATAATACTGATATCACACGCCGTGACAATTAAAATTTAAAGCCTGACAATGATTGTTAATGTGATTACTAATCTTTAAATATTAATTGTCACGTCGGGATTATAGTTTCGAGATTTTGGATGTCAGGATTTTGTGATAGAACCAATAAATTTGTATGCAAATTAATCATGTAATTACTTAATGAACAGTTTTTTTTTTAAAAAAAAATTTTGTCTAATGACGATAGCCTATTGAATTGCGAGATGAGGTCTAGCAATTTTGACGGTATATTTAGGTTCTTATTTGTATTATTTTCATTTTGAGTCCTTATTTGTAATTAGGTTTATTTTTATGCCCTGCGTTCACGAGATTGATTTTTTTTTTTTTTAGTAGAATATAACATAACTATTGCTCGGATCAAAATAAGATTATAATTATTCTGATATGGCTTAACGGTTAAGGCATAGATCTACTATCTATATAGTAGCGGTAGGTTCTAGGTTCGAGACTGGCTGGGTTGTAGGTCTGCAACTTTCCTGGACGCAGGATTGTTGGTTCTTCCCGGACGCGGGATACAGATGTCCTCAGTATGAAATATCAGAATTTCTTTTTTCATATTTTTTTTATTTATTATATAAGTATTTAAATAATCCATTCAAGTTACTATATATTTAACATCATTTTATTCGTACGTACTATACAATTTATATTGATAGCTGATAGTATAAAGAACATTTATACGTATATTAACCCAATTATTTATAAGTATACGTATAAAATAAGCTATATATTCTATTCAACTTCATTTGCATTAATATAGATTTTATTTCATGAATATATATATTTACCATATATTTATATAATTTAGTTTAATCTATCGTATCGCAGTAAATATTTATAGAAAATATCAAAAAATTTTGGAGAATTCGAATATGTATACATTATTCGGCAAAAAATTTTAATAAACGGTAATTTGGTTCAACCGGGCAAATGAACACATTCAAATTTTTGTTATTCAAAAATTTGCCGAATAATGATTGGTAGGGAGTCGTCGGCTGAGTTTTTTAATTCGAGTAAACGTTTATTTCGTAATACATGAAAAAAAAATAACAGACAGAAATAAATTCATGATCATAAGAGTTTGTCGGATAAATGTATTTAATATACGTACAATGATGTTTAAATATCAGCTTAATTGAGTCGATAACACGATATTGTATGATTTACTGCGTCAAATGTACTATGAATTTTTAATTTCCAGTAATTTCCAGAACTTATATTGTAATATAATTTCATTGCCGTAGCATATAATTCTGGTCGAAATTATATTATGTGTTACATAATGTAGGCCAATCTGCAGCTTATTTACTAATTATATACTTCAGTGACCAACCCGAACTTCGGAGGGGTCGCCCTGGTGTCGTCATAAAAAAAATTATACTAGATTAAGATTATCATAAAAAAATTTTTTTTCGATCGATTAATTGATCGAAAAAAATTTAATTAGTTAAGACCAACAAAAACAACTACTTTTGAATTATGGCTACCTCCAACATTAATCAAAATTTAGAATGCCCTCGTCGACCAATTCCAAGAGGTATTTAGGCAGAAAATAGAATTTAGTTACTTAAATGAAACTAATTTTCAACTATGAATTATATTTTTAGATGAAGAAACGCGAAAAAAAGCATTGAATGTTATTGACGCACAGTTTGATCTGGAAATTTTATTAAGGCACCGTGAATTACAGAAAGTAAAGGAAGAATTGAAAAAATCTGAATTATATCTTAATACTTTGAAACATTGCATCCTAGAACGTAGGTGATTAATTAAATTTTTTAAGTAAAATGTGCAAACTTCATTTTCTAATTTTTCTTTATTAGCTCCTTCAAATTCACACCGAACTTCGACACTTAATACCAACACTTGTAATGAAAGTTTAGGAGTTACTTCGTTGACTCCGACGCGTCACTCAACGCGTAAAATTTATTCTACCAGAGATAATGATTATTTTTATTATGATCCATGTAAAGATCTATACTCACGTAGAAACGATGGAACTTTCGTGAGGTTATTTATAATATATATATATATCTATTTATTCTACATATTTTACGTTAGTTACATAAAAACTAAATGGCTAAAAATTGGTATAGGTTGGCGTGTCCAAAATGTCATCGCTCAAAATTCATCAACGTGCAAGGATTTCTCAATCACTGTCGTTTGTCACATAGGATCGAATTTCCTAACCATGAAGAGGCTCTTTTAAAATGTGGCACACCAGTGGTAATTATCTTAAATTTCAATCGACACAAATTAATTTTCTATTTATTACATTTAAATCAACACAAATTGTTGGATATTCTATTTATAATATATATATATATATATATATATTATTTTTTTTCCTATAGGATGAAAGTCTAATACCACCAGGGCATCCAGCTAGATCAAGAGTTATCACTAGGCCACCATCTCTTCGTACAATATTAAGTCAATCGAATCTATCGGCAAGTCGTACAAGGTTCGTATTTACTGTAATATTTTGTAATTGCAAATATTTGTAATTATTAATTGTTAAAAGGAATTTTTAATAACTACACAAATAGTGAAAATAGGGTATGTCATATTCCTAAATCAAATTCACCTTATTTGATTTTTTTGACGTCATTATTAAAATTTTAACAAATAGCCAACCATTAAAGTATTTGAAGAAGAAATTGATCTTGGGTTGGATGAATTGTCGAATAGAGCTGAACTTAACGATTCTAATGAAGTCTCATTAGTTCGTAAATCACCTAGTAATAACGCAATAATGTCTTATTCAGACAATTCTCCATTTTTATCATGTACTATGCCTGATAATATACCTGATAATATTACGAAAATATCGGAAAATCGAGCAATGTTGGGTTCTCCTGATGGAACGGACTCGGTTTATTCGTCAGATGTTGATGAGGGTGATACAGGTACAACTACGACTGACATAGATTCTTCACCCACATCTTGTCCGAATACAATGATACTTGACAATAACCAATCAGTGATTAGGTCACCGGAAGAATTAGAAAAAAATGATCAGCTTTCCAAAGAATCTATAACGAATGTTGATTCTACTTCCCCTATGGATATTGATCCATTACCAAATAATAATAATAATAATAATAATAATAATAATAATAATAATAATAATAATGTAAATGTGGATAATCAGTTGTCAGAGATACATCAAGAAGACAATGTTGAAACTACAAAAATAAAAACGAATGTTTCAACTATGAATTTAAGCAACGGAAATGGTGTAGATTCAGAGCCAAATGATGAAATGATCACTTCTAGTGTTTCAATGCCAACAAGTACTCCTAACACAGATTCAATGTCAACAAGTACTCCTAACACAGTTGTGCGAGAGGTCACAACAACCTCTGCTACTTGTACAATACCAGCATGTACGAGTGTTTTTGATCCCATGAGTAACGGATCTCGATTCTATATTAAGAAGCGTATTGTTATTGGAAATGTTTCAAAATGGATTGCACCAGAAAAAAGGGATTTAAGTCTTAGAAAGTATACACATAAATGGATGGTTTATGTTACTGGGCCACCTCATGATTTGAATGTTACACCATTTATACGAATGGTTCGCTTTTTCCTTCATCCAAGTTATCGACCATTAGATGTAGTTGATGTAACAGAACCACCCTTTCAGCTAACCAGATTTGGATGGGGAGAATTTCCGATAAGAGTACAACTAATATTCGTAGATAATAAAAATAAACCGATTGATTTAATTCATAATCTTAAGGTATTTTTTTATTTTTTATTTATATATTTATTTATTTGTTGATTCTAATTGTATATCAGTATTATGAATATATGAATATAAACTTAAAAGAGATTTATATATACAGCTTGACAATACACATAATGGAAAGCAACAACTCGGTAATGAGCGTGCGTTTGATCTTGAATTGGACAGAAATACACAATTTATTGAGCCAAAACCAGAAGGACCTATTAATCATACAATAAATATAGTTCAAGAAATTTCTCAACAAGATATATCAGACATAAATAACGTTTCAATCGAAACTGAAACGGAAGCTACTAAAGAATTATTACAGAAAAGGAAAAGCAATGATAGGATTGACCCAGAAACAATGAGTTCTTTAGATCCACTATTAAATGAGGCAGTTAAAAATTATCCATTGATTACACCATTGTCAATACGATCATCTACACTACCTTACGCAACAGCAAAATCGTCACGTGCATTTCTTAATTGGAATGTTGAACGACGTAAAGTAACAGAATGGCACAGGGCACGGTTAATACGGTTATTAGTTTTATCATTATCACGGACAGTAGAAGATTCACGAGTTCAATCAAATGCAGCATCATTGACAACAAAACAAGTAATTTTCTGGTGTCGGGATAAAGGGCATACACCCATGGATAACGAATATAATGAAAGCACAAACCTAAACCTAAACCTGAATACAAGCCTAAATACAAGCCTAAATAGTAGCCTAAATAGTAGCCTAAATAGTAGCCTAAGTACTAGAGTGGATAATCATAAATTGGATAAATTGGTAGTAGAACATAAACAACGCCATTTCACCTCAATAACAGGACATCAAGTAACATGGTGTAAATGTTGTGGTTGTCCAGAAACCTGGCACGAAATTAATACAAGTACATCTAAAAGTGGGATTGTTCCAACCCCAGCCTATAAATGCAAACGAAGGCCACATTTTTTGGAAACTAAAAAAACCAAATTATGTAGTCTTACATTGGTACAAGATTTTCTAGATGAAAATTATCAAGATAAAAATGGGAAAGGTGATATTATTTGCGATTGCTTAATTGATATAGTAATTAATTAATTAATTAATTAATAAGAATAATTAAGGAAATTCTAATTAAAAAAATTTAGGGAATGAAATTAATGATGAAAACAATTTAAACAATAATGGAATAACAATATCAAATAAAACATTAACAGTTGAGGCGGTAAAAAAGGCGAGTGAGCAAAAGGATTGGTGCACGTTGAATCCGCAGGGCATTGATTGGATATGGGAAGTAGTAGATCAACTAAAATTAGATGGAATAGTTGCTACCAAATTAATTAAGATTGATGGGAAAATCGATGTGGAGAATGGTGACATGAATGTCGCTATACAGCAACGTTTAGAAACGGGAAATTTGATATTCCTGGTATGTATTAAATTTATTAAATGTATTTTATATGTATTTTTATTTTTATTTTTATTTTTATTTTTATATATGGAGAATTTAATTTAATTAATTAAAATTTGGAATATTTTTGTAATTTTTGATAATTATAGTTGACCAAGATATTTTTGAAGGATTTGATTAATAAGGCCATAAATATATACAAGTCAGAACAGTTAGATGATCCATTCACACCTGAAATCAATTGGTTTAGTAGTTCGGCGCTTGATAGTCGTTACAATTCATATCGACAGCGAATAAAAAAAATACTTGTTCCCTATCATTTACATCAAGCAATACAAGCCAATTTGAATACATTTGATTTTTTGAATGGCGAAGGTCTGGCGTCCGACAAAAAAAGGATACAAGAATAAAGTACGACTTATTTTATCGACATACAGTATACAATATACAATATATAGTATACAGTATATAATATACAATATACATATTAGTAACTTTTTTTTTTTTTTTTTTTTATGTAGTTTATACGTCAAAATACACAAAATACAGAAATACTTTATTATTTAGTTGAATAAATGGGGCAATATATTATTTATTATTTATTTAGTGTAATACCTTTCAAAAGTTCAGCCCATTCTCGAATAACCCTAATTAACTTATAAATTAGGATTCACCACGTGATTTTTAAAATTTTTTTTCATTCAAACATTGGTTTTTTTTTTCAAGCATTGGCATTTTTTTGATCAATTGGTGTTTATTGAATCACTTTTAAGCAGCCATATGAAGGTCATTTGAGCTTCTAAAAGAGTATTGTGAAACTATTAATTGCTAATGCATTACGACCACCAAATAATTCACATAATTCACACAATTCATATAAATCATATAAATCACATAACCATTCGCTAAGAATGGTATACACAAGAAGAGCTTGGTTCGTCACTTTGGTTACTGTATTGGCAGAATAAAACATTACGGACAAAATTTCGGGACTTAATTCAATATTACAAAAATTACAAAAAAATCTTATTAGTACATCACTTAGAAGGATTAGTAATTTTTTTGAAGTAAATAAATATTATATAGATGGATTATGCGTATAAATTTCAAATCTCGATAATATTATTGATAATTTTATTGATAATAATAATTTCAATAATATTCAATTGGTCCAGACGGCGCCAATAAATTACATAATAGTCATCGTGGAGCTGTAACTTTAAGAAAAAGATGCATGCAGTCTTTGGGCATGCAAGTTTTATCATTATATCTAATAACAGATAAGTAGATGAATGTAGTACACATGTTCTTAAATCCTGAATTCCTAATAATTCCTAATGTGTATATTATGTACAGCATATCTAATATTGATAAGCATACATACAGCAAATCAAACGATGACATTTAAAACCTCGCGATTTAAGAAGAGGAGAATTCTGGGCAGTTAATTAAAAAAATAATGTTTATCAACAAACACAAACTGATAGGTGCATTTAAAACAAATTAAACCAATCACCAAACAAAGTTTAATAATTACGTACAGAGTTTAAATTGAATCCAATAAAGTTTTCCAACGAAGCAAATATTTAGTCTACAGGAGTGTACAAACAAATCTATGATAAAAACCAATAATTAAACCCATTTGAGGTAAATTGAATATCTATCAGTAACACATGAGTATCACATGATGTAAGGATGTAATGTAAGGATGTAAGGTAAAAATTTAGACACGTTATTTGATGGTTTTTTTTATCAACTCGATCACACAATGACAAACACAAATTAACTATTTTAAACGTGAAAAAGTGCTTGCTGTAATGAGCATAAAAATCGCATAAAAATCGCATAAAAATCGCATAAAAATCGCATAAAATCGCATAAAAATCTTATTATTCTTATTAGTGTTACATATAAAGCATTGTATACAAAACCTTATCTTGTCAAGAATCCAGGATTAAATTCAAGAAAACTAGTTTCACCAAAGTTTCACACTTTAATTGATTTAAACTTTAATAAAAATGCGCATTCATGTAATATATGCTGTATATATGTTGTATATCATGAAATATATATATGCTGTAATATCATGATGCAATATCATGAAATATATACGTATTGCTGTTATATATATGCTGTAATATCATGAAGTATATATATATGCTGTAATATCATGAAGTATACTGTATATATGCTGAATATATATGTTGTATATGGTTCTTTTTCTTTAATATTCGTCAAACGCCTTTACCATCTTACGTTAAAAAAAACTGCAATACCTGCAATAACTGATAATAATAATAATAATAAATAAACTATAACGATATAAAATACATATTGTACATAAGTATTGTTATTATCTGTTTTTTTATTGTACGTACGTAGATTATGATATTATCAGATATTATAGTGTTATTTATGGTTATTATAATGGATATTATTGTGGTTATCGTACGTACAGTACGTAGTTATTTTCAATATCAGATATTAATGAATTTTTAATACAATTCTATATAATAGAATTTTAAGGTTTTTTATATACACAAAGTGTAGTGTAACAAATATAATGTCAGTTGATTTAACATCTCGCCATATTACCAGAGTCATTCATGTAATCAATGTAATACGATATAAAGTTTCCCGCCTATTTTTTTTTTATTTTTTATTTTATTTTTATTCTTACTTGACGATTTTTATTCAGATAACGCCCAACTTTGAGTTCTACTACGTATGTGCGATACAAAATGCAGAAAAATGTGTACACATAAATATACGTATATATATCAATAAATATATATATATATATATATATGTATACACAATATACGTACTGTACGTATCAGGTATGTACTGTACGTAATATATATATTTGTAGAATTTTAGAATTTAGAAGTTTTTTTTTTTGATCAGTACATGTGTTTATATTTCAAGCGTTAATCAAGAATACATGAATAACATGGATACATGCATAACCTGTTTTTTTTTTCCTCAGCAACTTTTCCACATATTTTAATGAATCACGTGTTTCAATGGTTCAATGTTGCATATCTGATATGTACATACGTACGTACAGTAATTATACTTTATTATAATTGTATCTTGTTATACTTGTATATCAAATTTAATCGACGGGAATTTCCTCGAATAGTTGAGGTATTTTTTGCAGGGCGGTAAAATTGTACTTTCTCGTGTAACAATCGTTATATTTGGTCAAATTGCTTATCCCGATAAATGATAATTTTCTATCAACAAATTCTTATCCTTTTTTATAAGTATCACCTTTTTGTCACTCTTTGATAAGTAAACGTGTGTGCCAATTCCTTTACTCTTCTCAACATGTGTCATTTGCCAATAGCTGTATCCATGATCGACGTTAATTGTGGGGTAAAACGCCCGCCCACATCAAGTATATCGTTTTGGAAACTATCTTATACCTTAACATCCTAATTTGGTTAATTGTTTAAAGGGTTTCCCGCCCAATTTATAACTTCGGTCATTGTTATAGTTTAACCTAAATTTCTCACGCAATTATTTTGGTTTTATGCAGGGATTATTATTATTAGTGATTATTACTAATGTTACTAACGATTATATTTTACTACGTATTTCTATATTTCTATATTTCTATATTTCTATATAGTCTTTTTTTTTTTTTTTTATCACGTTGTCATACCATATGTATATCATTGTATATCATTAGTTATATCATTAGTTATATTATTATTAACTTAGACATTTTTTTAACATTATTAACTTGGAAATTTTTATGTATGAAGAAAAAAAATCAGAATTAATACTTTTATTGAAATGTCCATTGTTAATTTGAAGCATATTGTTTTTTTTTAAAAAAAAAAATCAGCTTATTCCCAAAAAGAAGTAAAGGAGAAAAGAAAAGAAAATGTTCGGATGCTTATAGTTTTTTTTTTTAAAAAAAAAATATAAAATTGTTCACGAAAAAGCTTAATGTTTTTTTTTTTTAGATTAATGATTTTGTCACTGTTCGTAGCTTATACGATAATCCCCATCTTCACCCTGTTTCGTGATAATCCACTTTAAATGTTCAGGACTAACCCATTGTTGCATATCTTCAGGTGTGATTTTATCCATTCCAATGTATTGCAAGATATGCACATCTTCGATTATGCTGGGTTGGTGGGGTTGAAACGAGAGGATTTGAGAAACTCTATATTTTTCATATGTATTGGAGTAAAATTAGCAATTTGTGATATGTGTGATACGCGTGATATGCGTGATATGCATGAACATGCGTGAACATGCGTGATATGAGTGATATGAACGATATGAACAAATATGATTAAATTCTCAATTACCCGTCTTCTCCGGTTTGATTGTTAAAGACGGTTCCTCGTGGACAGCGTATCAACTTGAAAGGAAGATACACTTTTTCAGATTTCACTTTGTTATTTGTCTTGTATGGATCATGACGTTGTTTATTTCTCTTCACTAGATTACGAATGTGAAGGTGCTAAAAAAACATAAAAAATATTTAATAATATCATAAATATTTAATAATATCATAATTATTAATTAAATATTAATATTAATAAAAAATATAAACTTACACTAGCTATTTTGTATTGGAAAGCAACTTTAGCCTCATCCACTTGTTTACTTAAGCGTCGGTTTTGTTGCTATATATAAATATTAATTTTTTAATCAATTTAAAATGAAAAATAAAATAACGCGTAAAAAAATCAATTTAAATACCTCCAAAACTCTAATTTCAGATTTTTGCCTTTCGATTTCGGCCTCCGTCGCAGACGATGAAGCCAAATTCGCATTATTTTTTTGCCCTGGTAATCCTAACCATCTGATCTCTTTTTTATCTTTCGCGATAATATCCATTGCCATTAATACATTTAATGCGTCATATACTCTACGTCGTATATTTTTTTGATCGACTTTTTGCTATAAATTAATTAAATAAAATAAATAAATATAAATTAATGTTTTTTAAATTTCTTATAAAATTATTAAAAGTTATTCAACAATTTTTTTCGCGTCATCAAAATATTTTTAGGTGTTACCCACCCCACCATGTTCTTGCATATGAGCTGCAAAATCTTCAGACAATTCATCTGCAACCTAATGCATGAAAGGCAGTACAAAAAAAAAAAGAATATAAATTCATTAGTAATGCTTTATGCATAAGTACATCATATTTTCCATATGAATGTAAATAAATAAATAAATTTTACGTCAAGTCACAGAATGACTTCAAAAATACGTGTAATATTGCATTCATAAACTTTGGTTAAAAGTTTATAAATAACAATTATTTTTTTTTTTTAAAAAAAAAAAAAAAAAAAAAATTTTTTTTTTAATACCTCATTATAGGTGGTAACGCCTTTAAGTTCTACTTTATCGCAAACTTGTTTGCTGAAATGTCTAAGACCTTTGTTTTGACGTAAAATTGGTTGTTGTGGGACTTGTTCACCTAGCATGCTACCAGTATCACTACTATTCGTAGTAACCGGTGAACCATTTGATGACGTACTCATCGCGTTGGGAATAGGCGCGATACGAAGTGGTGAAAGACTGATACTATTATCACACCATGATTGATCAACAATTTTCAATTCGTATACATAGTCGAAAAAGTCATGTTAGGTTCATTTTATAATATTAAATAATAATAATAAAAATAATTCATACAAAAAAATAAAATAAAAAGGCATTGATGACATTGATGACATTGATGATAATGATGATGATGATGATGATAATAATGATAAATGATGATGGAATGCGTTCATTGGTAAGATCAAGCATTCAACTCTCGGAAAGATCAACAGGAGGGAGGGGAATAGAGCAAATAGAGTAGTAAAAAAAAAATACATATGTGTATCTATACATATATATTTTTCCTAATTCCACTCCCAAAAAATAAACATGATCTCATTCATTGCCTTTTATAAAGAGGGGAACACTCACCTCTCTGGACAACCATTACCGCAACTACCACTACTATCACCATCTTCGTTGTCTCTATTCCCATCCTCCCTCCTGTCAAATCTCAATCTCTTGGAATTGATCTGATCATCATCGGGGGTTTGCAAAATTTTGGACAAAGTAGAAGTTCTACGATGCGCGTGAGTATTCTGATTAGTGATGGACGTTGATAATCTCAGATCATTATTAAATTTTTGTGTCATATCGAGTTGAGGTGGTGGTGGTTGTCTTTCTTGAGTAAACACGAAACCACCTGTAGAAATAGGTGAGGAATAAACACTACGCGGTAATGGTGGTGAATCAATTGTACCATATTCCATAACTCGATAATTGGGTTCACTACTACGTCTTTGGTCACGTCGCGGTCTATTTACTAATGAAGGTGAATGACTTCCACTATGTTGAGGTGATACGAACATACTACCAGAACTATGTATTTCACTAACTGACGTGTTAAAGTCATTGACCAACTGAGTTGACGTGTTTATCGGAGGAAGAATATTATCACAGCAGACCGGAGACTGATTTTCGAAACCTTTAGAAAAGAACCTTTGATCGTTTCCGGTTGGTGAAGTAGAATAAAATTGAAAATAAAAATTCGACGGAGAATTAGCCCCGCTTATTAGGTGAGCTCGTGGGTCACTAGAATAAACACTATAACGAGGCGGTGGAGGAGGTACGACGGCTGGTGTAGGTGGAGCTGTGTGAACGGATATTGGGTGCGAAGAAGGTAATAAAGGAAAAGGTGGTGTGGCCATTGTCAAAATGTGCTTGAAACCGTATTAGAAAAAAAAATCGAAGAAAAAAAAAAAAAAAAAAAAAGAATACAGAAAAAATATAAAAAAGGTATAAAAAGAAAATAAATTTTTTTTTTTTTGTTTTATTTTTTTACTTTGCCAGAATTTTTTTCGTTTTATGTTATTTTTTTTTTTATTTTTTTGAATATATTTATATATAATTTATTTACACACTCCCTTTATAAGTCTATAATAACGCGGAAAAGTGTTCTTTTTCTAATGTAAAAACGAACACTTTAACGAAATATACGAAAAGTCATGAACTCGGCACGACTTTAAGAAAAAAAAAAATTTAATAACATATAAGTATATAGATAGATAATAATATATAATAATATATAGATAATAATATATATATGAAGAAAAAAAAAGAAAAAAAAAAAAGAAAAAACGAAAAGGCGGTGGGATAACAAAAGACCGAAGATGGGGAAAGGGAGTGAAGTAATAAAATCTAAAAACACACCACGAATTTCTCAAATAAGGAAAATCCAAAAAAAAAAAAAATCTAAAATGCAAGGGAAAAAAAATTTTAGAGTTGATGTTAGACGAGTAACATTGATTTTTTGTAAGGTTACCTGGCGGGATCATTAATATACACACACTGTTTACTTACTGTATGTGTAATAATAATGCGACGATTCTAAATCTACATACTTTCTTTACAATCTTCTATTAAAAAAGTCTATAAACTGTGTACTACTGTTTGGTTGATATAAAGTTAACTATTTATTTTATTTGCATTAACTTTTTATATTGTATACTGTGTATCTTATTAACTTAAAATTTTACAATAACATTTATATTATAATATAAAAAACTAGTTTTAAAAAACTTTATATATTTTTAAGTTTCCAACTTCTCGTTCCCAAAGATCCTGACACATACGTACATTAAAATCAAAGTTACACTGATCAGGTTTTTTTTTTTTTTTTATTCATGCTTTGGTTTTCTGCAAGGGGTTATAATCGTTGCTGCATTCCATGCAAAAATACTAGCAAACGTCAAACTTTTATTGCATTAGCTCTCTTTTTTAATATGATCTAAAGTTCAAAGCTATTACCTTTTCTCCCCGCTTCCGCCTTCAATACAAAGAATTTTATTATGCTCTCACATGCAAGTCTCCACTTGCTCGTGATATGCCTTTACAAGAATCAATTCTTTTTCCTGTATCTGTATTTCCCCGCCTTGCATTCAAAAAAAAACAACGAAATTTTGGCGTCGGAGAAAAACTAATCAGGTTTACATTGTTCTTTTTAGAGCTCGAACAAAGGATTCATATTGTATTAAAAGGCAAGAAACAAATCGAAAAAAAGGACAATAGTACTAAATGTTGATAATACAAAATATATTTAGGCCGTTTTGTTTATTCTATATATATTTGTACATACAATATAAATATCTTTTTTTTTAAAAAAAAAAAAAAAAAACTGCAATTGTAAATCATAAATCCATTTATATAATGGTCGTTGCCAAATATGGCACCATTCATTCACCAAGATAATAGTTTACGTTGTTTCCACTCTTTTGCCACCTTCTTCCTGACACTTTCTTTACATCATTTTCTTCCTACTACCCACACGATTACAAAATTCATTCATATTGTTTGACATGTTACATCCTTCTAAAAATTCTTAATCAATATTCAATTGGAGGACTCTGCTAGCTTTTTCGGTTTTGGTCTGTGTGTATCTACCGCGTCAATATCAATTTTATATCTGTCTTCATGACAAGTATATGCTTTAGGTGTTAACTTGATAACCGTATGTAGTGGAATCTTAATATAAGGTAAATCTTCTTGAGACAATTTCTGATAATATGCGTAAATACAACGTAAAATAGCCTGATGACCAATTATCAAGATATTTTGCTGCCTCTCAAGTTCCATTATCACTGGTTCTAAACGATAGACTACATCACGATAAGACTGTAATTTTAAAGTACATGAAAGTTTTCAGACAAATGTTTTCATTCATTTCTTATCCGTTAGACTAAAATTATAATTACCTCGCCGCCACGATACCGATAATTGAATTTGTCTTCATCGCGATTATTATAATCTTCTGGGTATCTTTCCTAAGAAACATTGAATTAACCCGATTTATTTAGCAATTGATTTATAGCAATTGGTTTAGCTCATATATTCTCATATATTTTCATATATTTTCATATATTTTCATATATTTTCATATATTTTTCATATATTCAGCGTTGTCAATGGAAGGCGCCAGAAGTTACTATAAATTACCGTAAATTATTGAATGTCAAAATTAACAGTATTACTAGTATTACTGGAACTTTACTATTAAAAATTCCAAGGGAAAGAGGGAAAGGCCACTGGACACAAAAATTGACAACACTGCATATACGAATGCAATAGTATCCTACACTACGACATTAATAATTATATCTTAGCATAGGGCTAATAAGTACATAATTTCTGCAAATATAATACAAACCTCAATCTCTTCATATGTCATTCCATCACAAACACCTGCGTCCAGTTCATCTAATGCCTTCCAATGTAATTTTGGATACTGTAAGTGTTTGGCCGTTTCTATTGTACGTTGTAATGTTGACGTCCATACCTTAGATAAATTTCAATGTGAAAAGGGTTATATGAAACAAATTAATTGTTACGGTTTTTTAAAAATCAATTTTACATACTGTCAAGGGCTGATCTCCTAAATTTGCTTTAATAAGTTCAGGAAGTGCTAATGCATATTTTCTACCTCGTGGCGATAATTTTGAATCGCCTCCAATTTTTCCCTCTAAATTATATACGCTTTCACCGTGCTAATATCATTATTTCATATTGATTAGATTTCGTTTCCTTCGTGTAAACTAATTATAAAATATTACATTCAAGATATATCAACTTACCCTACTAAAGAAAACACTTCTGGGCAAAATATGCAAGTTCATCAAATAATATACTATTCGACTTTGCAAATATCCTTGAATCATATTAATCACAAATTGACTTCCAACATTTATAAGTTTTATATATGTGTAATCATTTTCACTACTTGTTTCATTTACCGCTTCATATATTTCTTCGTAATGTGATATTCTAGCTCGAAAATCCTGTGCTGCTTGTTCTGGATCCATATCTTTGTAATCTGGTGACGATAATTTTACATCCATAATGTTCTGCATAATTAAACTCTCGTCTTGGCAAATAGATTCAATAAACATAACTTGAACATCATATTTCTTGCAATAGTTAATTATCATACTACGTCTTTCTCGTGTGGAATTTGTGGCATCGAATATAGCTACTGTACCATCTTCCTCCAAGAACCATTTTATCATATCTTTAAGTGCTTCGGTGGCTGACTCTTTACGTGCAATCTCTCCTTCTGCATTGTGAGGATCAAAAAACGAATGCATTTGATGTGCTCCGTGAAGTTTGCGACGGTAATTACCCACATTGAAAACTTTGGTTGATACACTTAACCATTGAAGATAACGACATACTATCAATTTTTTAAAAGAAAAAAAAATTTTTTAATGCAAAAATTTTATCACAACACACTTTAAATCAATAAAAAGCTCATTCATACCTTTTTGTGCAACGAATGTCTTGCCACGGGCAGGAAGCCCTACCATCTAAGGTTATAAACAAACTCATTTAGCAAAATCACATTTATTATATGATGCAAAAAAATTATGTTGCTGCGTTTTTTCACTCAAGAATTCGAAAATAAACGAATAACATTAATTTAATTGCTGTTAATAATTTTAGATTACATACCACACAAGCGATCCGTGTATCTATGCAAGCAATATGTTAGCATATCAAGCGATTGAAGTGAATAATCGTTTGCAAGTAACTTACTTGAATTCATGCGTTTAGTAGACAGAATTAAGGTTATCACGTGTATAACCTAATTGTTGACGGAAATCTTAACGTAGTCCGGAATATTGGATGCCGGCAAATTCTTGATTTTAATTGGCTGTTGCACAAACTACTCACCAAATTAACTTATTTTCAAATTTTGCGGTGGATCAGAAGTAGTTCTTTGTAAAAATCGTGAACTTGTAAAATTAAAAATTCTATGAAAAAAAATCTTTACAAAGTTTAAACCTTCATTAAATGTAAAATTTTATGCAAAAGTTTATTTGGGAGGATATGGTGATTTTGACACGCTTAAAAAAAAGAAAAAAAAAAAAAACAAAATCTCCCGGTCACCCGACAGGTGGACCATGAGTCACCCGGGTGGAAATCGAGTCAGTTTAACAAAGTCACGCCACAGGTCACCCGTGTAGAATTCGGGTGAATTAAAAAAAAAAAACTGACCAGGTTTGTTTAAAAAAGTCACCCACCCACTAATTTTTCCTCCAAGTTTCTATTGACTGGGATTATTCGCACCAGTTTACATGTCACCTAATTAAAATGTGACATCTAAGTTAGGGTTTGGGTTAGCTTTAGTGGGCAACATTATACTAAAAATTTTGCAAGGAATTTTCACGTTATACCTCTGATTGGCCAGAGTCAGAAACTTGGGGAAAATTAACGCAAAAAATTCTCTATATTATATCAATTTCTAACAAGTACTATCACTATCTCTATATAATGTTGTTTAGAAACTAGCTAAAATTGAAACTTTGTATAAAATTATTAATTTAGATTTTAATATTACTAATATATTACTATATAAAAGAATGAGTGAATCTATTTGTCGCCGGCGGTGACAGTCACCGGAGTGTGATCGACCAATTAGATCACAGGATCATGTGTAAC
>CAJVPZ010000343.1:0-20481 GCA_910592135.1 Racocetra fulgida | reverse complement strand
AATTTTCAGGATATTATACTTTCAGGTTTTTGTTCTTTGAGAATTTAGTATATCAGGATTTAGTATCTTCAGGATTTTTATCTTTAGGATATTGATATAGAACCAAAAAACTCTGCAACAAGGTAAAAAAAAATAGCTTTTTCGATATCAGCACTATAGAGAGGTTAAAAAAGTCAAAAATTTGCATCAAAGATTTTAAGTTATTGTTTGTTCAGGTTGCTACCTTCAAGGCATGTAATTCACATGTCTAATTCTATATGTATCTATGTGTTTGTTGTGATAGTTAAAAAAGTAAACAATGTGATTAATTTAATAAGTAAACAATCGATCTTTTAAAAAGATAAGCTAAATCACTCACTTTTTTACAAAATTTTCTCTGAAAAAAAGTAAAAGAACAGTGAAAGTATATGAGGTTCTTCTGTAAGTTTTACAGTTGTATAAACAATTCTTCAAGCTTCAACTATCTTAGCGAGAGTCTTTTAACTACTATTTGTTTCAGAATAGGCCTTCTGATTTGGATGCCAAATAACTTAGAAAGTCTGTTTGACAAATTAGCAAAAAAAACTTGACCCAAAAAAAACTGTTCAAGTTACACCCACTTCTTGGTATATCACATCTCTTGAACTTTATTAACAACAATCTATAAGGAGATAAAAAAGTTTTCAGAATACCCTTCTGATTTGGATGCCAAATAACTTAGAGAGTTTACCAGAAACAGCAAAGTTTAACACCAAGAAAAACTGTCTAAAAAATGCTCATTCTTCAATGTTTTATGTCTTTAGACTTCATTAACAACTGCTTTACTCTAAAATAGGACTGAGAAATATCTATCTTGGACATTCCTATATTGTTTTTTTGTAGTACAGTTTTTTGTTGTTGTTGTTTAGAGAATCACCAAATATGATAAATAATATTATGCAAACTTCAAATATTATATTAATAACTAATGAATTACTAATTATTCTGAAAAGTAGAGTATACAAATTTCTAATTTTATATAAAATAAATTGTGGATCAACTTTGTGTAACTAATTTTATATGATATCATATGATTTGTATATAAATATCATATGATTTGACTAATTAGAATTAGCAATTCTTTGTACTATCTAGAAAAAATATATAGTGATTTAAAAAATTTTAATTATATGTGAAGTTGATTTTTTTTAAAGTATTGCATATTGCATAACTTCAATATCATAAATGAACTATTTAAATTACATATTATATAAATTTTATACAAATTGATTAAGATATTAAAACATATCAGCTGATTTGGTTTGTCTCCAAAATTAGCCAATCATGATTGAGAATTATTTGTCATTAAAATTTATTACAAAGTAAGTTTTTACACAAATGGTCTATTAAACTTACTTTGAATCTATAATTAAATATATAGAATATTGCAATATCTACATGTTTAATTATTAGCTAAAAGTAAGTTTAAAAGACCATCTGCATCAAAAATTGCTTCTAAATTCACACATACCCATTCTACAACTGATCATTCTCAATGACAAACCAATTATTCACTACTCAAAAATATCTGAACACTTCAACAACTAGTGATAGTGCTTTTTTTTATGACTTAACATGGCTGTATTTTAGTATTTATTGCTTATTTATTTCATACAGAGAAAAAAAACTTTTTTATTGAAAGTTTTGTTTGTTATTCTTCATGTCATTTAATGGCAAAAGTTCATATAACCGTTTATCAAAAAAAGATCCCTAAAAATCAAATCGGCAGATATAAAGTTTATTAGAAGCATTTTTTATTTACTATATAAAAATCTAATATACCACGTAGATTATATGAAAAATGATCTACATATACCCTACCCTTAATGTAAATGAACATGAAATAATGGAATTTTCAGATCACCATTCAGTCAATAGACTACAATCTTATAAAGTCTCTAATAATGAGCAATGGCTCAAAAATATTACTTTACTAATCAATGCAATTCAAGATTCTCAAGTCTAAACTTCAGAATCTCAAATTCAATCACCAGAATCTCAAATCGAAACTCCAAAATATCAAGTTCAAACTCCAGAATCTCTATCCGAAACTTCAGAAACTCAAATTATAACACAAGAATTTCAAGTTTTACCCTTGGAATTTCAAGTTCCAACTAATAAAGAATTTCTGTCCCAAGAAATATTTCAAGTATTTACCCAAAAAATGTCTCAAGTCTTGACTAAAAACCTCAAACTTTAACACAACAGAAAGGCATTCAATTTAAAAAAAGGGTTCTGAAACTAACCGAAGAAGTTCAATTAAAATTAACTAGGCCCTTTCGTTCACCCTTAAAAAACTTCAAGATCAAACACAAAACATCATAGTGGCTAAAGATGGAACTATGAATATTTTCGAATTGCATAATGCTGGAAATGTTAAAATTATATTTAAGTAATAGTTATATTAAATATACTGCATAAAATTATATTAAATGCATTGTATAATATAGCTTTTATGAATTTAAAGCTATTAAATTATTGCTAAAAAAAATATCTGCCTAGTTTGTAAATGTTATGATATAAAAAATTGTCAATTAAAAATTCCGGATCAGCCCGAATCTGGAATCTGGACAATAACCATGAAAAAATAGTACGGAAGTATAAATAAGAACCGGGGGATAAATAATTTATATGTACTAATATTATGGCATCCCACAAACCTTTTCATTGCCACCTTTGTAATAATTATACACTTCGAAATTATCATTGAGCCATCATGAAAATACTAAGCATAATATGAAACTCATTGTTCCACTTAACTGTAATATCGGAGGGAATTATTAATCACTTTCGTGCTGTGCTTTTTTTGAATATTAATAAATGGCAATATTTGATTCCACTATCACACTAGAATTCGAGTCTTAATAAGCCGAATTGAAGTAATGGTAACCGATTTTGGATTTTCATGCACCTAAGCTACTAAGGCATAAAAGTCCAATTTTTCTTATCAGACACGTCCTATGTGATCACTGAACGATTTTCGTGTAACTTATTCGGTCACCTCCTAATACAGTATACAAATTTTCACTCATCTCTTACGAGGTGAGTGAAAATTTGTATATAGTATTAGCAGTAACAGGAGCAACCGTTCAAATTCGTAGATTCCCATACAATTAAACGTGATTGTCAACCAATCATATCTCGAGTTTTAGCAAATCGGCCAATCAGATTACAAAAAAAGAGTTGTGAGATTCATGGGATTCAAAAAATATGTTATAGAGCGAAGCAAAATATTAATTCATTCGTTAAAGTTACTCTCGTTTCATAGAAAATTAAGATGACCGAGCTTTTAAAAGAAGCAATGCAAAATGTATAAAATTTGAACGGTCGCTCCTGTTGTTACGGATTGGAACCGTTTAGCCGCTTAAAAATTACTCAATAGTTTTGATCCGAATTAGTACATAACGATAATCATTTTAACGACGACCATCCCTACAGAACGTTTAAATCGCTACCCAAAAAATTTTCAGGTCAAACGATTTAACGTTAATAATTACGATATATCAAACGATGTTATTCATTATTGAATATGTGAATGAGTAAATCGCATGAACTGAAATTTTTATTAGATAGCAATTTACATAATTTTGTAAAATTTGCAGATCAAAAAAAAAAAGAAATCACTAAGAAATCGCTCGATTGTTAGATTTCTAATTACTCCGATGTGAAAATTTCACATCCAGAGATATCGGTGTAGTTTTAAGAAATCAAACAATCGAACGATTTCTTAGGGTTTTTTTTTTTTTTTTTTTTTTTTTTTTGATCTTATTTCGCAAAATTATGCAAACTGCAATAAAATTTTGGCTGGTCGAAATTTAGGCCATACAAAATTAATTGAGATAAATCGCGGTTAAAGGGTATAAAAAATAGCAAATTTAATAATAGAAATTTCGAAAATTGATATAGTTTTTCTATAGGTTGGGATGCAACTAGCTTACAACGAAAAGTTTTTATGCCAAGTAAAACTTCATTGAGTTTCCAACAAATATTATAGAGCAAGTTATTCCGGTTCTAATAGCGGTAAAATTATTAAAATTGGCTTAGTAGATCGCATTTTCTCCTTCATAACTATATAAGCTTATGATTTTTACATAGTAGTTCTCCGCCGACTTTTACTATGAAATTTATATCATAACCAAAATTTTAACAATTAGTTTAATACGTAACTGGGTTGGGTTGGGTTTTTTAAAAAAATATTTATAAATTTTTTATGTATGAATTTAAAGTTTCATGTTATGAAAATTAAGGTATTAAATTTGCATGACTTTTTTCTTGCTTTTTTTGCAAAATAAAGTTAATAATTAATAATAATAATTTTATTATATAATTAAAGAATATTTATAATTTATACCGGGGGATATTGATATCCAGAGTGCTATATCTCAAAAAATTGACTAAGAAACAGGTGTCAGATGTACTAAGTAAAAATGTTCAGAACTCTGAAAACTATGTGTAATCTAAAATTTGGACCATAATATCTGGCCCCTATTTGAATATTAAACTGCACTCTAACCCTAAATTTTAGGTAAAAAAAACTATTTTTTACTATAAAATAGGGGTGGATATTAATATCCCCTGGTATAAAGAAGGATTTTTCATAATTAAAAGAACTTATTTAGGTGAATTATACAAGCTTATTATCGTTATATGAATAGATAAGAAGAATGGATAACATAGGACGCTAATTATTTAAAGTTTTATCCAACTTTTCCAAAATATTTGTTTTTTCCGCCGAAGCTAAACTTCCTAATATTTTAGATATTCCATCTATTACAGCCTGTTGATTTATTTTTGCTAGTTCAACTACTTTTTTTGTTATCATTTCATTCTTAATATTTTTGATTCTTAAATTTATTAAATCCTTTTTGTTAGTGCTAGATTTCATATTAATAATATTATTACCCTCGTTTCTTTCATCATCACTGAAATTTTCAAGCATTTCATCAATCCATTTTGCAACTTTAAAATCAGATTCTTCCCAATCAAATTCTGTCCCAACATCATTATAAAACCATTCCGTTAAATATTTCTTCATTTGATTTCTTGTAAAGTTAGGATTAATGTTAATTAATTTTTTAAACATATATTCTTCATGTATACGTCTTCTTACACGCCAATAAAAGAATCTTCTAGCATTTTTCCATTCCAAAATCTTGCGAATCGCATTTTTGGCTTTCATCCTACCAGGCGTATCATGTAATTCCGCGAATTGTAAAGCAATTTGAGAATATACTGGAAGTAACTCTTGTTCCCGTGCTTTTAAAAGTATTTCAATTTTGCTTTTCTCTACCTCTGTTTTTAAAGGATCTTCTAATGATTTTTTAAGTTTTTTATATGTTTCATCTAATTGTTCCATTGTAGAAATTAACTGTGCATTTCGATATTTTATCTCAACAATACCTTCCGGTTCAAGAATTCCTGCTTTAGCTTTTTCATCTGCATACATTTCCATCTTACTTTCATTAATTGTTGGATCAACTACCACCCATGCTCCTCCACGAAGTTCTCCATTTGGCACTATGTAAACGAAAACTGGTTGCTTATAATCTATAAGCGCATCAACAATATATGATCCATATTTTAATATCTCTAAAAACATATCACGTTGACCACCTGAAAATCCTCGCCAATTTGCAAATATCATTAAAGGGAGTTGTTCTCCTTTATTAAAATCATTTATTGCTTGTGCTGTTTTATAAGCTGAATTTGGATACCAAACTTGTCCTGCCTCCATAATAATTTCTTGTTGTGATTCCGAATTAGCTGGATCTGCAGGTATTATATGCTCCACTGTACGTGTTTCAACTGCAATTACTCCCATGGGAATTCCACCAAGACGTGCACGACCGACTACCTTTTTTAGAAAAAAAAAATTTAATTTTATAATATATTACCATAGTAACATTGTTATAACATTGTTATTTAAACTTACCACTGTCTTTGCCCAAGCACCTAATGTCTCTAAGAAAGATTCTCGATCAAAAAATCCACTGATCCAATTATCTGCTTCATATTTGCCTGCCAATAGCCAACGTGGATCATATAATCCTTTAGGTGGTATATAATCAATATCTCGATCCCAAGTATCTGAATTTTCAAATATAGGTACTGGCAAATCCCGAGCTGATGGAACATAAGAAAGCCATTGGATAATCTTGGTAATACCTTCCAGATCATTTTGAGCTGTAAGATGTGTGATACCATTTCTATGCATAATTTGTGTTCCTCCAAGTTGTAAACTTGACATATAAACTTCTCGACCGAGAACTTTATTTAAAGCTGACGCACCGGTAAGTATAATAGGTTGTCCCTCATTTTGGATTGTTCGCTGACCAAGACGGACTAAATGTGCACCAATACCTTTAAATATTAATAAACATTTAAATCAATAATTAAAATTAAATAATGTCTAATGCAATTTTTTGATAAAAAAAAAATTATATATATATATATACCAACAGAACAGCAAGTAACAAGAGTAATTGTAAATATATCATTGTACGCTTGTGATGTTGCACCTGGACTTTTTAAAGACCCTAATTCAAGCTCATCAGTAATACCTATGATATCACTTTATAACAATGAAAAAATCAATAACCAACTTATATTTGGAATTTAAAACTATATAATATTTATAAGTGAATCAGTTACGTGATCTTATATCGAACTTCTCCATTTTCAACTAGCTTCTCAGCAATTACAGATTTCTTCTCATTTTGATTCAACTGTTTGTAAGTTTCGGCATCAAGAAATAAGTAATTAATACCTTCACTAGGATTATTTTCATTTTTCCAAGAAACCTTAAAATTATTCATTAATTCATTTGCCAATCCAACCCTGGCTCCATAATTAGCGGAAAGATATATTCTTGGAATTCCCAACTTTCTAGCAAGTTCAGTTGCCTTGGTAAAAAATTGATCCTCAACAAAACCAAATGTCCCAAATTGATATGTAATATCATTTGCGATTACAATAATTTTACGACCTTTAGGATATTCTGGTGTAAAAAGTGTGAGCAACCATGCTACCATACCACATGTATTACTACCTGCTGAACGAACAACTTCTTGTAATTGTCCTTTTTCATCCAAAGCTAATTCTTTAGCCTCTAATACATCTTGTGGGCATTTTAATTCCGGACAATTAACAATAGCATAATTCCATTGTGTGTGAACTGCTTGGCGAAATAATTCTGGAAAATCATAAACATATGTAGTACCCATTAAATGAGCTTTGAAACGTCTTGGTTGTAACCGTTCTTTTGTTGGATAAGGAACATGCGTATGTTGTAAATGCATAGATCCAATTTTTCCAATTGATTTAAGTATTAAATTATCACCCTCTGTTCTAACTTCTTGATAAGTTTCTACTTTAACAACATATCCAGAAAAATTATTTATTATGGCTCGCAGGGGATATTGTTTTCCTTGAATTGGATCTTTTACTTTGAATCGAACTTCTGCATCAATAACTCGTAATCTCCATAATCTTTTTCCATGTCTTTCAATAAAGCTTTTAACAGCTTCCTCAATTTGACGTGGTTCCAAGACAAATGTTGGAATGTAATTTATGAACAAATGATTACAATCAGAATTTTTATATTCTGAACTACAAATTTCAAGGATATCCAAAATTTCATTTAAAAGCCGGTCAGTTTCTGAGAAAAGGTAATCTGTATGTACGCTATTCCTACAAAAATTATCATCAAAATATATATGTATGCGTTTAATAAAAAAAAAAAAAAAAACTCAAACAATCAGAGAAATTAAAATAAAAACCTCAAACGACCAGGACGAACTAAGGCACGAATAAAAAATCTGCAATCTGAAGGATTCTTTTTGCCAATTGCATAATAAATATGAATCTGATTACCATTAGAGCAAAGTTTAATGTCAAAATTTGATAATCTTGAAAGTTCAAGCTATTTCAATAAATTAATTAGGTTATTTATAATTATAGTTAGCAATTCTTCCCAAAAAAATAAAAAAAGTGGTAAATTTATTATTTGAATTTATATGATAACTCACTTGATATGCCATTGCGGGTTCAATATGACGTATTGTTGAATCCTCTAAATAATTTGGTGGCTCCTTAAAAGTAAAATATCCGGGATGTTGACCTTTTCGAAATAAGATAACAGTAACACGTCTAATCTTATACTCTCGAAGCTCGACTGCATGACATTTAATTGTAGATTGTAAATCTCTTTTCAAAATTTCGTCATCTATCGGATCATCACCTGGCCTTAAGGCAATATAGAGAATATTATCAAAACTACCATCGATTGAGCTTCGTTCCTTACAACCGTGTTGACGAAATATATTTAAAATTCGTGGAAAGTTTTGTGCAACTTGCTCATTTGAAGTACATGAAATCATCACTCCTATCCAAATGGGCTCACTGGGTGAATTTGGCATTAAATATTTTGAATCAAATATATTATTCTCAACGCGTGTTATATTATGGAACGTTGCATGTAAAGGAGACTTTGTTGCAGTATCCAGATTAGTACTGTGAATTAAGAACCTCCAAGAGATCATATACGGGGCTTGTTCAGTATAATAATCAAAGTCTATAAGTTGATATACACGATAAGCACGTCGGACATATACTTCCAACGCAGCGAGACTAATCCATACGTCTTGATGATAAAAAAAGTTTTGTAGAACGTCAGATACGGCAAATCGAGTGTCAATAAGTTCCTTAAGAGAATCATGACTAGGAGCATGATAGTCATATCCATCGTCACCATAATGACATTTCATAACTGCTGCTCTGAGAATTTGTTCCATTTGTACATAACGTTCTTCATATGATGGTAGGTGACCATGAATTAGCAATTCACGTGCTTTCAACGAAACACTCTTTGTAAATTCTCCCTGAAGTTCTGCCAATTTTCTTAGGACAGGTGAAAAAAACTTGAGTGCTTGCCCAAAATTATCAGGTTTAATTTGATCCAACAGATGTATAATAAGGTCATTTTTTGAACTACATTTGGAATGTGACAAAACAATACTAATCACTTTATCTAAATCATCTTTATATTTATCACGTAAAGCAAGAATAACTTCTTCTTCAGTCTTATCAGAGTCTGAGAATAACATCTCAACTTCATGATATTTATTTAGAAAGTAAATAATATCATTCCATTTACGATATTTTACTCCTGATATGTATTTATTAATAACTTCCAATAAAGGATTTATTAATGTCATAAAACTAGTAACATCAGTCTTTGCAACAAAATCACGCAAGTAATTATCGATAATCTGTTTAAGAAGTTGTGCGGGAAATTCTTGGTTTCGTTGATCTGTTTCACTTTGTAGAGATAAATCGAGTTTTATTGGAATTCTTCCAGAAAGAGTCGATAGAATAGAACGAAATTCTAAATATGGAAGTTCTGGATTTCTTGAAAGTTCAATTATCTCTTTGATACTATTTTGTAACATTGCTTGATTATCATAACCATCCAAAATACACGTAATAATATGTATGGCATGAGCATATTTTTGATGAACTTTGTCACCTATAATGACTGGAGGATTCATAATAGGAAGTTGACCTTCATAGGAAATCGCATGACGAACATGATTTGGGTCGTCAAGAGTAAGAATGCCAATAATTTCATCCGTCTCAAGTATCGCATTTACTTGTTTTACGAATCGTACAACACCACTTTCAGCAGCAATCAAAGGTATATACATTTTCATTACCTATCATACAATTAACATTCATTCTTTTTTCATTCTTTTTTTTTCTTACCAAAGAGAAGACAAAGTAAAATAAGAAAACTTACCTCAATCTTGGCATACGCATCTCCAGCGTTGACATGACTTCCAGACTCAACCAAGAATCTTACAAGTTTTCCCGGAGACGGAGAACGAAGTTGAGTTGGATCGTTTCCTTGCTCAAGCAAACAATTTTTATCATCAATCATCAATCGAGTTCCTTGAGCTTCTTTACGAAAATAGCATGTATGGCTCTTGCCATCTAGCAATACCAAAAGGCCACCATCTGAAAGTGCACGAATCGATACTTGTACCTTGGAGCCGTTTAAGTAAAGCATGAAGGATTCAGGGGCAAATTGAGTTGCAATAAATTTATACAATGTACCCTCATATATAAAATCGATATTGAAGGTAGTTCGCAAAATATCATTGCTAGGAATTTGACCTCTTTCTAAGAAGCATTTATATCTGGTGATGGATTCTTGTGATGCAATGTAAGCTTTTGTAATTGCGCCGCATATTATTGCAAGCATTTTGTCTGGCTGTTCTACGGTAAGATTTTCATTAGATATCAACATATCAAGCCAATCAATAGTGAAATTATTTTCCTCAAATGTTTGAGTTTCTAATAACTTTATTAGATATTCTATAGTAGTGCGAAAGTCACCACGAATCGAAAGCTCTTTGAGTGCAATAATTATATTTTTACGAGATTGTTGACGATTCTCACCATATGCAAAAATATGGCCAAATTGGGAATCAGCAAATTTGTGAAGACCTCCCGCAGAGTTTACAGAGAAATATCCCCACACATTTGTGTTACTTCGAAAGTTCAATTCATGTACCATTCCACTAACTGGCATAAATCCAGAATCAGGATTTTCTGCAGTTATTCGCACAGCAATCACGTGTCCTTTTGGCGCAGGTTTCCTCTGAGTTTGCAGTGATTCTGGATTAGAGAAATCAAAATCAATTTTTGAAGTGCCATGAGGTGCTAATCCATAGAGAATTCGTATATCTCGAATCCTGTGAAGTGGGATACCCATAGCAATTTGCAATTGAGCTGCAGGTAGATTAACACCAGAAATCATTTCAGTAGTTGGATGTTCAGCTTGTAATCTTGGTTTTAATTCCAAGAAGGAAAAAAAATCATTTTCTTTATCATATAAATATTCAACTGTGCCTGCACCAACATAACCAACAAGCTTGACTAGTCGTACAGCAGACTTTTCCATGGCCTCAATTGTCTCATGCTTTGCAATAATAACTGGTGCTTCTTCAATAATTTTATGATGGTGTCGCTGTACAGAACAATCACGACTAAATAACGAAATAACATTTCCATATTGGTCTGCGAGAATTTGAACTTCCAAATGACGAGCATTTCCTACGAGCTTCGTAATAAAGATTGGTGAACCAGGAATCTCACTCTGCATTTGTAAGAAAGCTTGTTTAAAATCTTCAGGATTTGTTGCCTTTCGCATATAATTACTCTCACTGCTTTTTGAAGCTTTAATCATTACAGGAAAACCAATAGCTTTCGCTTTACTTAAACCATTTTCTACATCTTTAATGCGCGCATATTCATAAACACAATTGGGAATAACCACATTACTATGCTCATCAGTTTCTGTTTGAGTAATACCACTACCACTCCAATCCAATGTTGGCACATTTGCCGACTGCGCTACTATAGTTGATGATATTTTATCACCAAGAAATCTCATTGTAGAGGCTGAAGGACCAATAAACACAATTTTGTTTTTACTTTTTGCGAGTGATTCAGGCAAATGAGGATTCTTTGAAGCGTGACCCCTATGATATAATCTGTTAAATTGCGTATAAATAATATATACATATATAATACATATATAGCTCACCATCCGGCCCAAACAGCATGAACACCTGTTCGTTCAGCAATATCAACAATCAATTCTACATTCGCGAAATTATTATTATTAGGACCACTAGGCACTTCAATATATTGATCAGCCATACGAATATATTCTGCATTAATTTTCAAATCTTCTGGAGTAGCCATTACAGTAAATTGAATAGCTCGTTCGTCACCAAATGTTTCATAAACCCATTTCCTAATAGAACGAATTTCCTTTACTGCAGCAATCCCATTATTTGCTATTAAAATTTTTGTAATTACTGTATGCCCATTGTGTTCTTTAATAAATTCTTGTATGATTCCGGGAGGAGCCTTTTCTAAATTATTTCCGCCTAATAAATAAGGAAATTTTGTTTTTATTTTGTTAACAGGAATAAGATTAATGGTCGATGAAAATATCTGTTTATTATGCTATATCCATTTGAACCCAAAGACATTGAACAATTGTGATTTTAAATAAAGAATAAACGAAAGGATTACAAACCAATGAATAGTTCAATATTCCTATTCATAATTATTCGAATCGAGGTTGATGAAAGTTTCTTTCAAAAGATTGACTAAGTTAGATGGAATCGTTAAACTGTTGAGTTAAAGACTATTAAATTTGAAAAAAATTAGATATCAGGAATTATTCTATTTATGGATCAAATTATTTGCTAAACCGACCGCACGAGAACAATGAAGGAGGGAAGTTGATCGATATGTTGATATTGTTTCGTCTGGATCCAATCATGTTTTCAGGCCTTACAAAAATAAATATTTACATCCCTCCGAGAAAGGTTTTTCGATTTACTATAAATATGCTGTACGCATGTACATACATACGTGCGTGGAAATTCGGCCTACATAAAAATTACGCCCCATTGACGCCGCATAATAGTAATTTATTGATTGTGTTCTTTAGCGCATAAGAAACAAATGGTCCAATGTGACGTAGATTAAAGCTATTATGTGAATGTTCATATTTTTCATAGTTTCTACAAAAAAAAAAGTCCATCATGAGTTTAGAGGCAAAATATTAAGACAATGTTACCTTAATAAGTAATTTGATTCATAACTATTGTCCTAATAATTGGTGAAACCTTTTACCATAACTTGCAATACCAAAATACAATTTACGTATACGTACTGAATCATTAATTTTCTTATTTAAAAACTTTAGGAGCTTTCTGTTACATGAAAAATTTTTTAACTGAGTTAATGTTTATTTATGTTATTGTATTCTTTTTGCAAAGGTGGTTAAGAATTCAATATAGCACGAAAATGTTTTTGCGTTGGACAACGAGGATTAAGAGTAAACAAATTAATTTGTTAAAATTCAATATCCATGACTTCAATTATAGTAATAATATTTTCAGTCACTTGAGATTCTGTCTATATGTTGTCGAGAACGAAGTTTTCTAAGGTATATGATTATAAAAATTTATTTATAATCCTCAACAATGTCAAGAATAGGAATAGTAAAGTCCTTAGGTTCAGGACTTTAAGACTTGGTTCAGAATCCTAATCCATAAAAACTGAGACCTAATTCTAGGAGGCATAGGTATAGTTCTAGTAAGTTCTATTACATAACTAATTTTCCGTGACTCTTATTGACTACGTAGATAATATAATAATAATCTCCGAGGTAATACTGTAATATCGATACAGTATCGGTATGTAGTGCCCCCTTGATTTAGGTTAATATACTCTCTTCACATTATACTCCACACATGACATACCCTGCCATACAATATACCCGGGTGTAAAACAAATGTTTGTTTATTTACGTAAAAGTAAAATACCCATGTGTCTTCCATTGTGTTTTACTGTATTTTAACGTTAGCATTAATAGATCAATTGGTTAGGGTTAAATTCTAAAACTTAACCTTGTTTAACCTAGAACATAAGACTTTTCGTGCGAGGGCCTAGTCTAAAAGCATGCACGAACCTAACCTGGACTAACCTTATAAGTTTTAAGATTTATAGAGTTTGAACCGGTGTTGATCGGTTTTAACATATGAAAAATAAACCCTATTTCAACCCCTAGTGCAGTAGTAATATGATCGTAGCCACATACGTATGTAACTTGATTTTTTAATAAGAAAATTAAACTTGGTGTAGAAGTAAAGTTGTTCAGAATAATGATTTGCATATACTCCAAACTTTTAGGAATTTTAAATAAGTCGTATTTGGCATTTTTGATCAAAACAATGAAAATAAAAAAATTGTTATTAGGTCGACGCACTTTTAAACCCTATTATAAATAATAGTTGGTTTTAAATATATGCAAACCGTTATTCTGAACAATTTTACTACGCCAAGTTTAATTTCCTTATGTTACATATGTGGCTACGATCATCATTAGGTAACATGTTATAATTTTGTAAACTTGAAATGTAACATTCATTTGATGCTTATATATGTTGGTAATGTATACCTATTCACGGTAGATTTTCAGTTTTAGAATACAGGAATATACAAAACAGTTTTCTAACCTGGTTTATATTATTATTTTTTTTGTTGACGATTTTGTTTGCGTAATGGCGATCTTCTCCATTTTGGGGGTCGAGTTTACTTAGTTACGCGAGTAACACAAACCAAAAAAGGCAATCGAATTTTGTAAATAAACTAAGTGCGTAAAGATAGAAGTTTAGGGTTAGGTCGTTAACATTAGCGGCTATAACAATAGATTGTTGTAAAATTTCGTTTCCAACATTTTTAATTAGTGTACCAAGGTCGATTTAAACACTAGTTTTTGAGTATTTTCGCTTTTTTCTTCTTTAGCACGTGTTCGGAATTCATGTCGGGGTGATCCGGAACAGTCAAATTTTTATGCCTATTTCCTTTTTAGGGGTTTGTATTACTCGCGCAAATAAGTGCAGTCATATGTTTTTGACTATTTGATAAAAATTAGGGTAAGGGTTAGTTAGGGGTTAAGGTTAGAAATGTCTTATAGTAAAATTGCCCTCCAGACATTTTTTATTAATGCTCTGAGACAGGTTTAACCACCCGTTTCTTGTATTATTTGCGTTTTTCACTTTTTTTCTGTTTTTGTCTTTTCGGGCGGAAGACATTCATACAATTGGTTAATTTTTGTGATCATTAACCAATCAAATTACATAAGTTTTAAAAACATTTATCGTTTTAATACAGTTATACTATTACATATAAAACGAAAAAAAAACTTCATATAAAGAAGCTTACAAATTAATAAATACACACAGAAGAATTTATTACACATATTTAGAGAATAGATAGATACGCGTAAAGTGTGAAAACCGCGAATTTATTACTAATAAACCAGATCGTTAAAGAATCTATAAGATATAAGCCAACACTCGGCAAACCTAAACATGCTACAAAGAACCAACCAAACCTAAATACTAAACCCGGATCTTTTGTTACTAAAGAGCTTGGATCTGTTCAAATTAAATAGTTGCAATAAATTTTTACTTTAAATCTAGCATAGTAAAGTAGTCTTAGACGAAAACATTTCCAGTTACCTTCACTTTACAGCATAATTTCTCACGATCCAATAAACGATCATATATTTTGTCTTCTAGTCTTTTGAAGAGTGAATATTAATACTAACGTCCGTTTAAAGCTATGAATGTGATTTTTGTTAGTGAAACGTTACATTCTCAAAAAGTACACTAAAGTGTATATATAAATATGTTACACGGCTACTTGATTTGCATCAGCCAATCGGACGAAAGTCCTCCTATGAGGGTTGATCCTCATAGAAAGGCTTTCGTATGATTAGCTAGTGCAGTGTTGTCATGGGACACAACGCGGACGGCGGACAGTCCGGGACGGGCGTCCGCGGACATGTCCGCGATCATTTTTTGTCCCGGACAATTAAAATTATAATAAGAACGGCCTTGTTAGCCAGTCAGGTTTTCGATAAACTATATGACATGGGACACCGTCACGGACATGGGACATTGTCCGGGGCATGGGACACTGTCCGGGACTGTCCGCGTCCCTGTAATTTTAACGGGACAATGTCCGCGTACAACACTGAGCTAGTGTAAATCAATTGCCCGGGTAACTTATTTACACTTTAAAGTATTTTTTAGAACGTAACGTTTCACTATCGTAAATACTACCATTACGTACGGAAGAATGCCAATATTCACTATGTAAAAATAATCAAAAACAATCAAGAACCTGGATAACTTCACTTAGAAGCGAAGATTTTACTGCTTATTACTATAGTAACTATATATAAGCGTATATAAGCGTCAAATGCCTGAAATAGTCAACTGGAAAAGACTGAAAAGGATGAACGAGACTTAAGTTTTACATACTAAAGAACTTTTATTGTTGTTTAATTTATTATGTTAAGAATAGTTTTAACACTTTTATGTCTTGCGTAGTAGATTTTATAGAAATTAGTTCGTTAGATCTGGCAGCATACAGTCTTTTCTATGTGGATCTAAATGTTTGTTATATTTGGTACTCAGGTTTGAGTTCGTTGTTAAATTAGTACTCTTGGGTTATAACAGTTAGATGAGTGTAGTTTTAAATTTGGTTGGTTCTTGTAGTGTATTTGTGTTTGTCAGCCGTAAATTAAAATTTTTGGTTTATATATTGTAGATTCTTTAATGGATTCGGGTTTTTGGTATATTTACCCACTTTTACGCGTATATATCTATTCTCTAAATACTTGAAATAAATTCTTGTGTGCATTTATTAGTTTATAAGCTTCTTTATACCTATTTTTAAAAATTGTGTAGTTTTATTGGTTAATTATCACGGGTAATCACGGGTAGATCTACAAAAATTGACCAATCATATGAATTCATGGATCTACCCGTAATCACCCGTGATGATCAGCCAATCAAATTACATAATTTTAAAAAAATTCATCGCTTTTAATACTACTAGAAAACAAAATAAACTTTTTATGAAAATGCCCATAAATTATTAAATATACAAAAAGAATCAACTATTTCAAATACGCAAAGTGGAATAAAAGTGGTATTCATTATCAATAAATCCAAACTCATTAATACAATCTACAATTTATAAACCAAAACTTATTGTGATTGATAGACCAAAATACAATGCAAGAACAAAACATATTCAAACATTAAACCTGGAGCTTCTTTTGCAATAAACTTATTCTTGTTCAAATCCAATAGTTAGTAATAAAAGTTTTTTTTTAAAATCTAACATAACAAGGCAATTTTAAACAAAAACGCTTCCACTTATCTTCTTTTTCAATATAATTTGAGATTGTCCAATAAATGGTAGGTATATTTTGTCTTCTAAACGAAGTTCGCCGGGAGTATAATCTTTTTTTGATACTTTTGTGCAGTGAATATTGACGCCATTCTAAAGCTATGAATGGGTTTTGCGACGATTTTTTGTTAGTAAAACGTTGTGTTACTAAAAAGTACTTTAAATGTATAAATACCCAGGCAATCGATTTATATCAACCAATCAGACGAAAGTCCTCCTACCATATAAGCGCGAAATAACGCCCATGGGCGTTATTTTGAAAATTGGGACCTTCAAAAATAGCATATGCAGCCTCGAATTAACGCCCATGTGCGTCCCGAATTAACGCGCATCCCCTTGCAAAAAAACAAAAAAGTATAAAATGCACCGGAACTGGACCTGGTACTGAGTAAACCTAACAAAGCTGTTCTCCATGCTTAGACGATTCTAACCATGTAAAATCATCAAAAACGGACCTATTAGATTGCCCACAAATGTAAACAAACATTTTAAATTTCGAAGATCCATTGCGGACGATCTACTGGGTCGTTTTGATAATTTTAGACCGTTAAAATCGTCTCAGTATGGAGAACATCTTTTGTTAAAGTACAAAGGAAGGTTTACTTAGTATTAAATTCAGTTCCAGAGCACCTTTTATTCCTTATTAACGGTAATTATTATTAAGGGTGATTATTTCGAAATAACGCACATGCGCATACTCGAAATAACGCGCAGGTCAATTAATTAACGCGCATATGGGCGTTATTTCGCGCTTATACGGTATGTCTTCCTATGAGACTGATCCGTGTCGATCAAAACAAACAACTTTATTGGCTCCGTGTCATGTGATTTGACACGTTTTTAGACGATCCCATTTTTGTTATTTTGTAATTTGCTACGCGTCATTCATGTCTCTTATTAATTGAAAACAACGTGTTATTTTGCAATTAAACTAATAACGTTAAATATTAAAACCTATGTCGAGATTTAAAATTTATAATTTTTTTAAAAAATTTATGTGTTAGCTATTCTTGAATATTAAACTTTGTGAATTGGCCATTCTTCTTTAATATCATGGATTGGAAGTTCTTTAATATTAGGGAACTTCCACTTATTACGTAAATATAGCCCCCCCTCCAGAGTCTGTCATTTGACAATTACAAGTTCTAAAGTAATCAATCGTTTTACAATTGCAAGCTCTAAAGTAACCAACCGTATAGAGTTTATATTATGATTACTTTAGAACTTGTAATTGTCAAATGACTGACTCTGGAGGGGGCTATATTTACGTAATAAGTGGAAGTTCCCTTATGGATTAAAGCTTAAATATTATGGTTAGGAGTTCTTGGATATTTCGACTGATGTTTGTTTAAACTAAAGGCATAATCTTTAATATATTCAGACATTCATAATAATTTCTATTTTTCAATCGGTAAGTTGAAAAATGACATGCAATTAATAATTGACTTACCGTTTTCATGGGTTAAACCACTTTCCCTAAACCACTTATCGGCTTATAATGATATTTATGTGGTGCATACGAGTGACGCCAAGAGAAAAGCATGCTTCGATCATATAAATTTTTTATGATCGAGGTCTGGTTTTTCCTTGACGTCATATGCGGTTGAGATTGGTTTACTAATTGTAAAATTTTTGGAGGCTTTTTTGGTCTTTTTTTCACAATTAGGTTAGGATCTACGTTATTTTTCTCAATTTGAGTCTAACCACTAAAAATCATAGAGCATGAACGACTCGGTTCCAGATATATTTTTTATTCTTATTTGATACTTTATAGAAAGAGTGACAAATTTGTGATAGCCTCATATAGTAGCTTCTGGAAATGGAGAGATTAAGTTCGAAGCAATTACAATCACGTTTGTAGAATTAATAATTGAAACTTAATATATTTTTAGCATCACGTATGGGCATTGTGAGCCTGAAAAATCGGTCTTTTGGGACTAATCAAAACCCAACACAAGGGTGCTTACGGTAGATCTGACAAGATATTCCAAGGCTTTAGTTTTTTCGTCTCTACCTTAGGATCGTTTGTTAATCTTGAGAGTTACAATAATTATGTGAGGAGAATTGTTAATGGACGAAAATAGGTTTACTATGCTACTTAGAATATCGGTTAAGGGAATTAACAGATTATTATCGGTGGCAATCACTTTACCGATAAGTCATTTAACTGACATCACTTAGGACAGTGTTGTCACGGGACAGTTGTGGATAGTAAGTTTGGACACTTTGGACAATTTTGGACAATTAAATAAATTAAAAAATTACTCAAAATTTTATTAAAATAACCTATATTAATTTCTAAGTAAAATATGTTCAGCACCTAAAAAAAATATATAATCATATATTTTTTAAACAAAATTATTAATTATTAAAGCTTGGACATGCTCTGAACACTTTTGGACACTTGGACACTGGACGTTGGATAGTGTTAAAAAAACCTTTGGACAGTCAAAACGTACATCGGTGACAGTTTAGCATGTTATTGGTTTTAGCTTAAATTGTCATGTTATGTGATGTCGATTAGATGGCTTGTCGGTAAATTGTCGGTGAAATAATACGGACCTGATTATTAAGTAGGTGCATTTTATATATTTGGAATTTCATGACTAAAGGCTTGGATACTTGTGAACTTGCCATTACACTGGGAAAAAAAAAGTCCTTTATTTTATATAAACTAATGTTTCGGGCGAAACCTAAAGAGTTCGCCCAATCTCGAATCCGAAATATGAGCGATATTAATTTCGCCTAACAATTAAATTTCCGAAATTCCAATAAAATCCGTAATTGTCCAAAATCCCGAGATATTCGGAACTGTCCGAAACTGTATTAAACACGTGGATCAAATCTGACCAATAATATTTGTCATAGGCATGCTTGGATCATAAGTATTGGATCAGTGGTGTTACCGTATGTGGAGTTTATTTAGTTCGCGAATGATTTTTCATTTACGGGCCATACCTTACAACACTTCAGAGGTTTGTTAGGTCAAAAATTACGCCAACTGCTCATATTTATGGGGTTGGCATCATAATAGTGGAAATGTTATCAGGATGAAAAACCTTTTTGTGGCTATGAACTTGATAAAAATTTTGATATTGGTCAAGCCGTAAAGATTATGAATTTTGGTCTGGATTTGTTCCTGGGACTCATGTTCTTATGAATTTACATGTAGTCAAGGTTTTTAATTTCTAAGGCTTCTTGAAAGTGTATTTACTTGTTTAGATGATTTCAAGTAGAGATGGACACGCGCGGGATCTGCGCGTGATTTTTAATATGATCCCAAATCAAATTTCTGGCCGACATTACCATATCAGCTGGCTAGCATTAACATAATATCTGGCCTGCATTAACATACTTACATCAGGAAATTTTAAAGCCTGATTATAATCAATTGCAAAACAGTTAATCGGTTATAATCGATTGGCTTTAAGCGATTATAACCGACGGTGGTGTTGATAATTGATTCATATCAAAATTGATAAAAATCGGTAATGATAAAAATCGATACAATCTAAAAGATTATAATCGATAGCAATGATTTATATCAATTATAATCGATAAAAATCTAATCGATTTTAATTGACGGTGGTGATAAAAATCGTTTAAAAT
>CAJVPZ010000342.1:0-20496 GCA_910592135.1 Racocetra fulgida | reverse complement strand
CATATAATAAAAATAATTTCTAGCGCTACAAAATATATACTGACCTTTTATAAATCGTTGCTTTCGGTTTTTTTTTTTGTTCAGTGAACTGAACCTTGACAATCTAATGGTTTAACCTTCGCATAACGCTTATTTTCACATATGTCTCGTATAAACTTTGCTAAGTGAAATGTAATATAAAAGTTGTTGGATTCAAATGGATTCAACTGATGTTATTGAAAAATAGTACGAAAGCTTTACAGTTTACTTAGCATATTTCACATTTCATATCAAAGATAGGTTACGCAAGCCCCTCAAAAAAATTTTGATTGGCTGATCGACATGTGATGGATTTCGGAAGTGATCTGCAGTTTGTATAACAAAGTACGGTCGCTTCCTCGAAACTGGATAATGATTCGGGTAGGTTTACTCGAGTAATACTCAGGTAGGTTTACCCATATGAATTAAGGTAGGTTTACCCATATGAATTCAGGTAGGTATACCTAAATAACACCCGGTATCAGATATCCACAAAAAGCCGTAACTAAATTCTTTTCATAGCATCAAAATACATTTACAATATAAACTTGCCAATTTTTTTACTATACGGATCTAAAATTTTAATTGTATCAGCATCTAATTTCAAAAGGCGTTAGCAATTATGCAAGTCTCGAGAGCACTTAGAAGTAAACGTCAAACGCGTTAAAAAAAGAAAAATAAAAATAAAAAGCTAAGGCGAAAATACTATATAGAATTTATAAAAAGCGATTAAATATGATCTAATAGATGATAACGATAAGTCGATTCAAGAAACTTGGCAAAAAAAAATATTATTTGGGATCTTTGCTAGGAAAAACACAGCTCCGACATTTTTTGATCAGGCTAATTCGGAACAGTTTTACATGTAAATCATTTTTTGCCCCTATTGATTCAATAGCGATAGGAACGTTTGAATCAATAAAGGCAAAAATAATTTACATGCAAATAAGTACTGGTATATTGGTTTAAATCTGTCCGAATTAGTCCGATCGGAAAATGTCGAAGGGTGATTTTCCTAGCAAAGATCTACTACTCGGGCACAACGGGTAAATCTTATACCGGGTATATTTGTCGATCACACGGTTAGGAAAACGTTTGAAACCAAAAATAAAACACGGTTATAATATAATATACCATGATTTATGCTTATAAGAATCCTTACGGTCACTTTTAAGTATTGAAGTGCTGAGCATAAGAAGTGTTTAGCATACGGTTTATTTCCCAGACGCAATTATTTTAGCGAGTAATACAAACTCTTAAAAAGGAAATAGCCAATTAGAGAATACAAATTTTGACTATTCCGGACAACCTGACATCAAGTCCGAACACGTGCAAAAGAAGAAAAAACGAAAATACACAAAACTAGTGCTTAAAACACTAATTAACATGCCGAGAAAGGCCATAACTCTAAATTTTCACTTCACGCACTTAGTTTATTTACAAAATCGGATTTCCTTGTATAACTCGCGAAAATAAGTAAAACCCTAATGCAAATTAAAATAGTCAAAATAAGAACTAAAACAGTTATAAGTGGATAACGGTGATTTGGTTCAACCAGGCAAACGAACACGTGCCACTTCGTGGCACGTGTCAGGCAATCATTTCCCGGTTACAGTTATTCCAAAAATTTGACGAATAATAGATTTCCGGTAAAATAGAATTGATATTGCTTGATCGCCGGTAAAATTGAATTGTAATATTGTATTTGTGCTCGCCTTGATTATTAATCCACTTAAGAATCGTTTATGAAACCGCATAATAATTATAAATCATCATTGTATTTAATTGGTCAGTTGCTTTTCTTAGTTGTAAATTGCTTAATGAAACTGATCATGAATCCGCATAATAATTATAAATCATTTATAAATCATTACGTATATCACTTAATTTTAATAATCACAAGACTCCCATCAAAAATTTTAGCCCATACGTTTTATCATGTTTATATAAAGTACCGGCTTTACAAAAGTTTGGGCTGCATTATAGTACTATTTGATTTGAATGTATGATTAGGGTTGTCAAATTACCGTAATTTACGTAATTTTGTGAAATTTTGCGTAAATTTTCAGTAACATGGTTTTCATGTAATTTGTAAAAAACGTGATCATATGCTTATATGATTGGTTGGATCATATATACATTGACTAGCTTTCCGACCCAGGCGATGCCCTGGAAGCATGTTCTCAATTTTTTAGTTGTTAAATTCAAGTGAACCTAACTTGGGTTCACTTGAATCCAGGTTAGGTTCACTTGAACCTCCATTTTGGGTTTGCTTGAACCTGGGTTTGGGTTCAAGTAAACCCAATTTGGTTTTACCTGAACCTGTGTTCAGATTGACAGGATGTAGAATTGATTTTCCAAACACATGATTTACGAACTGATCCGATTTTAACATGTTATGCAAAAATTTTTTTTTTTTTTTTTTATTTATTTTGATTTTGCTGTATATATGATAAGATAAGTTACAAAATTGTATCAAAAAAATTTTTTTTTTATTTATTACATTTTTACTTATTAATCATTTACAGTTTCATTTTATTAATTATTACAGTATAACATTACTTTTTTTTTTTTACTTTGTTTTACAGTATAACATTACTTTTTTTTTTTTATTGCAAAAATAAGGTTCAAGGCTTCGAACCTCGCCAAGTAAACTCATGCAGATGCAAGATAAGTATGTTTTAGAACTTTCCAATGCGCTTCAATCATCATATTTGTTTTACCAAATGAAATGGTTTCTTCTGTAGAACAAGTCCAAAGACATCATTGCGAAGGCTTATACCAAGCACACTACAAGTATGCCCAAAGCAATACAAGATTATTTATCTTGCAAAATTCATATACTTCTTAAACTACCATATTTCTTATTTCAGTAGGTGATAAAAATGAACTATTAGAATTAACCAGAATCTTGAGATGATATTGAAATGTTTTCTAACAAGGCCAATTATATTTTCATGAAGGTTTAATAGACAAACAACATAGTACTCTTTGTCTTCGTGTTGCAAGTTAGGCTTAAAAGAAGGGTCAATGAAAGAGAACTTATTTAAGACCTCTTCAAACTGATAATTAGTTCGTTGAAGTTTTTTTTTACTTATAATTTTTTTTTATAGCTTTTTCAATATGCCAGAGGCAAAGCTGAATACTACTTACTGGCTATACATTTTTTGCAGCGTTTATTTTCATGAAGTTCTTATCAGTATAAAAGTAGATTGGATGTAAATCTTTATTGTAAAGAGTATGAAAAAAACCCTCAAGAGCTTTAGTTTATAGCTTCTTATGAGTTTCATTACCTGTTTTTGTTGTATCAAGAATTAGGTAAGCTAGAGGGAAGCCTGCATTTTCAACATTTCTAACAAGCCCATAAAGCTCAAAATGTCTCTTGACAGTTTTGTAAGTAACATCACAATGCACTTTTGTTATATTTTGCAATAAGCAAAGCAAGGGAGTTGTAAAACCAATCATTGTTATGCTTACATTTTTTAGCTTAATGCTTACATTTTCTAGCCTAAAGCACAAATCAAAATCATCCTTTTTGTGCTGTTTAATAAGCATGCATACAGAAATAACATAGTTTTCATCATGTTTATAAAATTTTTGAGCAAAGTACGATCACCAGTAATAAATTTGCTTCGAAGTAATTTTAAACACGTCAAATTTCTTGTGGAGATATGTTCAGAGATGTACAAGATCCATGTTTAAGTTATCCATAATTTCTTGTTTAATCTCTGGTAGTGTTATAACATTAACAGATGCATTATGAATTAATTTATATTTTAACACCACTTTAGCCTCTTTAGCTAGAATGTCGATATTAATATTTAACTTGCCACTACAATTAAATGATTTGATCCTTATATGATTTAACTCTTTATATTCATGTTTAAGCTCATCACTCTAAGAACATGCAAAATATACATTACCTATGCCTTAATAACAAGTTGAAAGATTTGGTGCAGTTGTGGCTCTGCAATTTAAGTATATATTTAGTAAAAAAAAGCTATTTTAATTAGGATTTTATATCTATTTACTAGGGTTCTGCAAGTGCTAGATATGATGTTGTTAAAACATTGTGTTTGGATAGCCAGGTACAATGTTTTACCGAAATTATGTTCAGCACTTGCAGAGCATTACTACTTATATCTATTTAAAATCATCCCCTTCCTCAATTTCATTAACAATTAGTTTAGCTATTACTTCAATATTTGTTCTAACAGCACATAATGTAGCCTCATCAAGTTTAACATAGAATGTAGAAGAAAGCATTTCATCATGTTCTAAACCAGAAATCAAATCTGCAATATGATTACTAATTTTTTCAATAAGAATTGTTTCAACAGGGGTCTTCTTACTATTAATATTATCAGCAGATGCATTTTTTCTGATGCTTGCCTTTCCAGCTCTGACAGCTTTACATATGGCACATGTCTTATATGTCTTGTTCTTATATACAAATGCTTCAGGAGGAAGATTTTTACGATAACAAGAGATGCATTCACCCATCATGAAGTTTATATGATCCAATTAATTATTAGTATGTGTGACAAATCTATTGATTTATTTGAGATTTGTGACAAAAATTCTAATACATAGTTGAGTTTTAAGTATTGAGAAAGTTTTAATATTCAAATTTTATTAAGCTTTATTAATGTCAATGAACAAGACTTTAAATATATTTTGTCTCAATATCTACTATACAGAAACTTTGATCTCTTAATGCACAGTAACTGCATAGTAATTATGTAGTTATGATTAAATTTAATAGTAATTATATAATTACTATATTAAGAGGAGCCGATCACATAACTCTTCTCAACGATCACTTGTATCAAATTTTTTCTACAAACAATCTGCTTTTTTGCAAAATTTTATTAAGTAAACAACAGTTGGCTGTCTAAGTAAACTTGTTCTATACAAGATTTTATATATAAACAGCTCTTTATTATATCTTTTTAGCTCTTTTACAAAGAGATATAACTCACTTGCTCAAATTTCTATCTATTTAAAAATCTTAAAATTTTATTAAGTAAATACTACTTGCTCCTTAATAAAAAAAAATAGAGCTTATCTAGAGCTTCATTTTGATATATTAAACATAGCAAAAAACATAAACTCAAAACTTTATCAAAAAAATTGTGCAAACTCTCTTGCAAAACTTCTGCTATTTTTTCTGCAAAAATTTTTCTCTTTTTTGGGAGGTTCTGGTCCTATAGGATGCCCAAACTTGCAGATCCTTATTAACAATCAATATTATTAATTAATTTATACAAATTTAACTCCTGTTTCATCTATTTTTATTTTAAATTTTAATATTATTATTTTAATCTTAGATTCGTATACATCTTTGTAATACTAGATCAACTTCACACTAGGTTATACAAGCCACACCAGCCACAATATTTTTATCTTGTAGTTACACAAGATTATACAAGGTTATATCAACTTACCGCATTAGCCGCAACACAATTTAACCTCTGTTTTTACTTTAACCCCTAAAAACAACTTGGTTATTTTTACAAAATACCAAAGTTTTCTTAGCAAAACTCAAAAACTTATAATTTTTTTACTATCCAAATGCCTACTTTAACTGACCAAAAGCCAGATCATTTTGATCTGGACTATTTTTACAACAAATATAGTGACTGATATGGCACAATGATTCGCAATGCTCAACTTAGTTCACTGAAAGCAATGCCTTTTGCATTTAACCCAAGCGAATGTAATGCTCTTAAAACTCTTCATTACTTCTATACACCTGAAGAACCAGTTATTATTCATTATTTCTGTCAAAAATATCATATCTTCTTTACTTTAGACTACTTAAATATTTCATCCAAACAAGCCACTCCTCCTCCTCAACAACCTAAAACAACAAATATCGATTTAATAGCCAAACAAGTCAAAAGCCTAAAAAACGATATTCCACAATCTCCTATTACCAAATCTACATCTGTTTCTACTCTTTCATTTCCACTCAACTACTCTGCTATCACAACATCTAGCAAACTATCTGAAACATCTCAAATTCAAGCACACTCTCATCATGCTTATATATGTATTATTTGTAAACTTAAAGATATTCACTGCACATTTCTAAAAAACAACAAACATATGCTCTTGAGTAAAGCCACTCTAGTCCTTAGAGATTATCCAGCTTATGTTGCATATATTCACAAACTCAAACTCCAACCTATCCCTCAAACTCAACTACTTATATCTAAAGCACGCAGTGCATTTTATGTAATTAAATTAATAGAGAAAACTGCAAAACGAAAAATCTTTAAAAACTTCTTGTAATTACTTAAAGATAAACAGAATACTAAACAACCTAAACGAGATACATACAATAACCTTGATTGGTTTAAAACCTTTCCTATTACCTCTACAATAGAACCCTTTACTAAATTCAATACACCACTTGCTTAGCAAATCTTTGAGTTTGTTAAACCTTTTCTTGTTAATTTTGCTCCAGGACAAATTAACAGAAAAGTAAACAGACCAGATGTCAAATATAGTTTCAACTACTTAATCAAACAAATAGCAAGACAACAACCTAAATTTTTAACTGAACTAATCTATGAACAACACTCATCTGTTAACAAAGATATTACCATTCTATTTAAGATATTACATACTTCTTTCAAAAATATCTTATCTAAATTCACTCATATTCTCTTCACTAAACTTAACTATTCAAAGATATTGCATCTCACAACTCTATTTGGTTATACTACAGAATCCCAATATTTAAAATCCTGACATACAAAATCTCGACAAACAAAATCCCAACAACAAAATCCTGACACTGCCAAAATCTTAATAGCGCTACTATAAGTATTTTGGCAGTGTCGGGATTTTGATATTGGGATTTTGTTTGTTGGGATTTTGTATGTCAGGATTTTGAATGTCAGGATTCTGTAGTATAACCACTCCATTCCACCTTATTCAACTCCTAATCGCTATAATGTTGTACTCAATTTCGCTCACTTCAACTTTTCCTTAATGGCGAGTACCAAATGATCAACAGAGTCAAATTCATTCAAGACTTAAATATATGCTCGATTCGTTTTAATCTTTATTATTTTACTTCCATCGATGTGAAAAACCAACCTTTATTTAAAATTCAAAATAATAATAAGTTCAATATTAATGTTTCTTTCAATATACCTAAAACACAATTCTCAAATAACTTCCACATTCTGTCTCTTAAACTACATATAACTAACTTTAACACCTGGTTTGAATCTTTCTTTAAAGTCTATCAACATTAATTCTTCAAAATAGATGAAAAGAAGACCTATAATTTTCTCAAGTATCAAATTGCAACTAAGCTCGCAGATATCTGCAAAAGCTTTCTTCTCAAAACTTTCACTATTCATTCTATTTCCTCATATAAAGAACATATTACACTCTGCACTAAGGCTGCACTCTACTACATACACACCTGCATACATAATAAAGACAACCCATGTCAAATCTTACTAAACAACACAGAACACAACTTTAAAAATTTAGCATCTTTTTTTCTTACCAAATCCTTTGACAAATTCCTCTCAACCTCTACTACTGATCTACCTTCAAAACCAAAATTAAAACATCCTACCTTAGATTTTTTTATATTCAATGCAAATAATAAATATCCAGCTACCTTTCAAAACCCAACACCTACTAACCTTCTACACAAACTTGCTACAAATATTGAAGAACAATTCATTAAAGATAATGAAGTAGAAACTGATGATCACAGAAAAAAATTCTACTTTTACAGCTACTACAGAGCTTACCTCAGAGCAGCTGCAAAAAATGATGGTATTTTTGGTCTTAGCTCCAACCAGGCTATACAAAAAATTACAAGCAAGCCTGTTAGTACACACTTTTTAGCTAAAATCCTAACCTTTTACTATATTCTGAATCAAGAAAAGGTTATAATCTCCCAAATCTGCAAAGAATATATTTCTAACTTCTACCCACAAGCTGAAAAAATGTTATTAGAAAAATTCAAAGTTTAATTTACTCTTATCGAAAATTTTAATGATTCCTACCTCTTTAAATCAACTGTAGCACTTCTCCTAATACTAATACACCAGACGATGACCAAACATCTAATCCTGATGATAATATGCAAATAGATAATAACTCAACTACTATTTCTAATAAACCTCCCAACTCTTCTAAATCTTATACTAAAATACTCTTATCCAACACTCCTCAATCTCACTCATTTAATCTTTTTTGTTAAAAGTTTCTTCTACAAAATCCATTAATGCAGCCACTACTTTATTAATTGATACAACTATTATATTTAATGAAGGAAATGATGTAAGTGGGCGGGTGGTAAAGCACATTTACACAGAGGACTATTTATATGATGGTCAGACTCAACGTACAGAGCAGACCATGGAATCCTGCGCAGCTGTAAGAACCAAGCTTAAAATGGTGAGTGACTCTGTAGAAGAAATATCATTGAAGTCACCTTCAACATCTTTAAAGCTCTGTGACTTCAATTCCTGTTATAACATATTTCTCTTCTTTTATAATCTACTACTCTTACCCTATAATCAAACACTTAAAACATTTTTAAACCATTTAAAAAATCAAAAATTTAATAAGAATATTATGCTCTCAATTAATTACTTCTCCAATAAAGTACATATATATCTACCTTACAACCAATACCTGCTTCCTAACTATACTTTAATCGAACAATTTTTAATAACTAAATACTTAGACTTGCTTATTAGAACTAAAAAAACATTTAACTATAATTTATTTAACTTAATAGAAATTTCAGAAAATATTCTATATACAACACCTACTTTATCACCAACAGTCTCTGAATTACACTCAAATGAACTTAAATATTTATTTGTGGATTTACTTTCATTTTTACAAGATCCTAATGACAATACTCCAAGCTCATCTACCCCAGACTCTTTACCTGCAAACAACAACCCCACCAATAGCTCCTCTTGCCAAAACTCTAATTACATTAGAGATTTGCATCTCAACATTGCTATTCAAAATGTTTGAAGCTTCAATTCAGTGACTAAAAGAGAAGTATAGCAAAACTATTGTCTCCATAATAACATCACCATCACTAGCATAACTGAAACTAAAATCTTTAACAAACCTAACTTATTCTTCTACAACAATGTTTTATTTACATATTACTGGGCCAATTCAGAGACCTTAGCTGAAAGAACTGCTATCATGATCCGTAATCACCTTAAACTACACATACACAGCTACTAAACATGCCTTGGTAGAGCTATTGCTCTAGACCTCTTCTTTAAAAACCAAATCAAACTCCATATCATATTGGTCTATCTTTCATCTACAGATCTAACTAAAAGAAATACTACACAAGAAACAGTTATCAACTGGATTAAACAAGCTTTTGAGCAAAATCTCTATCCAATAGTTCTTGGAAACTTCAATATACAAGACAATACATATAGTTTATCTTCAAAATTTAAGCTCATTAACTTCTTACATTATTCTAATATGTATAATATTGATATTCACTTCAACAATACCCACTATACTTGGTCTAACAATATTAGTAGCAGCCGTATTAATTATATTTGAACTGACCAATTCAGTATACAGTTTCTTTTATCCTATAAACTTAATGACAATAAGACAAGTACATCTAGTAATCACCTTATCCTCTCAGCATCTTGGATCTTTTCTAATGTATATAGCAAACCACCTCGACAGCATACTGGCATCAGCCATAGAATTTTTAACTACAAGCTTATATTATTAGACAAGTGAACAGAATTTTCAGACCTTTTAACATCTAAACTTCAGTCTTATCATACGCCTCTCACCATTGAGACTTTAGAAAGTATCAATACTACTTAGCATAAAATCGAACACTTTATCATCTATTCAATGATACAATCTATTTCTAACAAAATTAGCTGCAAACACTACTATAACTATAAATATACTTCACACCATACTTTACTTTATTTATCTCTTAAAAAACTTGGGCACCTTATTAAAATAGTCAAAAATACTAGTACTGACAATACTATTAGTATTTCTTATATAAATGCTAAGATCGATACTTTTAATCTCAAGTCTCAATGTAACCTTTAACTTCTTTCCTCTCTAGATCCAACACAACTTAGTCAATAGACCAAACATGCTTAAAAACTTGGAAACAACTCTACGACACTTGGCACATTGAAAACTTTTTGCTTTTATGACAACAAATTCAAGACGCATCAAAGAAAAGATACAATACTTTTGTTACAAAGCCTACATATACAATCAATAGCATTCTCAACCGATACCACTCACCTATCTAATTCTCAAATATCAAATTAGCTAATAAGCTTATCACTGAACCTCAACTCATTAAACAGTATATTCAATCACACTTTAAAAACTGGACTGCCTATAAACCTATTAATGAAACATTATTTACTAATTTCTGGCATCAATATTATACACTATATTCATATATTGATCCTAATTGGTATGATAGCCTTACTGCACCCATTACAGATGATGAAGTTCTTTGCACTATTGCAAAACTCCCTAATGGCAAAGCATGTGCTTCCACTGATATAAGCTATGAAATGCTTAAACATGCTGGTACTAAATGCATTCAAGCTCTTACTGCTCTTTTTAACTGCTGTCTCACCACTGATCATATTCCAAAACAATAGAAACATGGCAGAATCTACCTAATTCCTAAGCATAACACCTTTAATGATGATCTCAACCTCATATAGTCGATCAGCCTTGTAGAACATATCCAAAAAATCTATACCAAAATACTTACCAATAGACTTAATACCATATTTTTACAGCATCCTATTCTATCTCCCTTTAATTATGTTGCCCTACCTGGCAGTAGTACCTTAATCTCTATACATATTCTTAATAACCTTATAGAAGATGCATCATGTAATTACAAGAATATATAGCTACTATCTTAAGATATGAGTAAAGCTTATGATTTAGTGAATCTCACTCTTTTACAACAATCACTACTTCGTCTTTCTTTATCTACTCCAATTATTAATATTATTCATAACCTCTTTACAGACTAACATAACCAAGTTATTACTAACTTGGGACTTACTCCATCATATTCTGTATATAATAGTATAGACCAAGGTAAAACTATTACTCTATTACTTTGGAGAATATACTATGACTCACTTATTACTTATATCCATCAACACTTTACTGAATATACTACTAAAACATTTTGGATTACTAACCTTAAAAACAAAACATTCAATAAACTCCAAGCTCACTGTTCTGTTTTTGCTTATATAGATGACATCCTATGGATTGCATCCTCTACAAACTGAACTATCAAATATTATCTCTGTTGCAGAATCCTTCTACAAGATGGCTAATATTCAAGTCAATCTCTACTTACTACAAACAATTCTTCTTCAATATATCAACCTATTTACTTCAACAACCACACCCTTTCTCTACATTCACACCATGAACTCTTTAAGTTTTTTGGCTGTTGGGTCATACTTGATAACAAACACCACAAACAAACACAACTAATTATCAATGAATCTTTTCATTTAATACAAATTGCAGACTCTAAACGCATTACAGACATATACACTCATTATATTATCAACACTGTCATTATATCTACAATTGAATATCGTCTCCAGAACTTGGTTCTCAGTCAAAACACTTGCAAAAAAATACTTACACATCATATTGGGCTTGTTAAGCGCAAAGCTAAGCTTAGCTGTACTATCTCTACTACTACACTTCTACATCTACAATTATATAATATTCATAATATTTGGGATATTCAACTTCAATACTACATTTCAAACTACATTAAATGTCTTAACAACATGGACCTTTTAGGATGTAGTTCTCGTATTCGTCTTCAACAACTCCAAAACAACCTATGGTCTCTAACAAATATACTATTAAATCCTAATTCTATAATTGATGGACCTAATAAGCAAACTACAAGTTTTAAAATTATTCAATTATTTAAATATCTTGGACTTTCTATTGCTTCTAATATTTCACAGCAGATCCCACATACTATCTCTACTAACTCTGTATCTTTAGAATCTATATTATCTACACATCCACAATATCTTAATTTTAAAAAACAACTTTGTTATCATTATATTTTATACTTAGATCAACTTACTTCTTTTGATAACTCTTGTCTTCTCAGTTGGCAGCATATCTCACCCAAAATTTACAAAATTCTTAAAGGAAGACAACCATTATGGTTTACTACTCTTAAAAATAATGTTATTAGTCATTATTCATCTAGAACTTTGTATAATCACATTCAACTCCCTAATATAAACTACTATTGCTATACTACTAGACATTTTTTATTACACTTTAAACCCTGGCTCATTACAACACTTAATAATCAAATTATAATTGGTAAAGCATGCAGGCAGCCCACCCCTTCTGAACATATTCTTATTACACACTGGCAATGTTCTATTGAATCTCAATTCACCCACTTATATCTAATACCACCTATTACTACCTACTGATATTCAGACTGCTCTCTAAACTCTAATCTTATTGTCAATAGATATACTATTCTTATTTCTATTAATCTTGCTGCCAAGTTCTTTGGCAAAGTTAATTCTACAACCAAATCTGTTAACTTGAATGCCAATCACCTTGATTTAATATACTCTATTGCTTGTCAGCATCCACTTCAAATCCCATTTGCCTCTAATATTCCTATTGCTATAACACAAATACCAGACATCTTTGAAGCAAATATTTTAACTAACACTTTTCAGACAATTGCTAATTACAATCACAACTATTCTGAGCTTTCCTTCTATACAGATGGTTCAGTTATAGAACTTGGAACACCTCAATGCTTTATGGAGATTAGATGGATACAAATCCAAGACAACAATATTGTGCACTCTTTTTAGGTACAAATTAAGCTCTGGCTATACTCTTTTAAGGCTAAGCTTACTGCTATTATATCTGCACTCATTACAGCACCTAGAAATTGCACAGTCTATATTTATACAGATTCACAATCTGTAATTTCTAAATATAATAACATCAATTAGGCTTTACTTGCCTTATCTTTTATTCAAATACCATACCATTCATTATGATATATTTTAATTAATTTTATCAATTCACACAACTTACAAGTTGTCTTTTACAAGGTTGATGCTCATCAAGATGATAAATTTAATAATTGAGCTGACCAACTAGCCCGAAGCCATTTTAATACACCTTATTTAATATTTAAACCCTACAATATATATAACTCAAACTATACTCTTCTTTTTGACAACTTTTCAGTAGAGTTACCAATTAGACAATTTATTTGAACAATTTGCTATGCTCATATCTATACTCTTTGGTCATCACAAAACTGATTTCAGCAATGGTTCCAAATCACTAATCAGATTTACTGACATGCTACCTGGCTATACATTAATAATAACCAAAAGATATTTAACTATTCTCACAGCTTCCAAGCATCTACTTTGAAATTATTTCGTATTAAAATTTTACTTGATAATTTGCCTGCTTTATACATTCTACATAAACGTAACTCTGCATACCTACCAGTATGCCACCAATGCAACCAAGCTAGTAATGCACTTCACTGGATCATATGTCCAACACCTCAGCTTCTCCAAAATTTGATTAGTAATTTACTTCAATCAACAATAAATATATCTAACCTTGATTCTTCAATCAAATCTATTGCTAATATACATCAACAAATCTTAAATCTTCAATGTATGCAAATTCACAACTTACTAAATGCACTATCTCTTCTATCAACAATTTCTGGTCTTATTTCTATTGAAATCATATCTGTTCTTACTGATTTCACCTTATCCAAAAAAACTGCAATATCACTTGTAATTAAATTTCTTTTATACCTTAACAAACAAATCTATAACTCTATTTGGATTCCATACTGTATCTCTAGATCTCAAGCTAATATTTCTGTTAACCAATTGTCTTCTGTATCTACTTTATCACACCAATCTTGACCATCACTTTATTTAATTGCTAGTTCTAAATTAGAATTATGGTATCCAAAATGGATCAAATACCAATTTGACTTTCACAACTTACTTTTAAATTCCTAAATCTAGATGAGCCATGACCACTCTGGTAGGTTTAAGCCACAGATAATTATGTTAATATATATTGTAACATTGTGTCCGAGTCTCTAGTCTTAAGTATCCTTTGAATATAAGGTTCAAATGTAATTTCTTTCTTGTAGTATTTCTTGTAAAGGAACTCGATTGAATTTCAATAAAGTTAGAGGCATAGTCTCACCTTTTAAAATTAAAAAAAAAAAATCTTATTATATCTAATCATACTTTATTAAAAAGAATACTTATTGTACACTTAACTCCTGTTAATATCAACCTCATTAATATCAACCTCCTGTTAATTAACCCCTTATTAAATATATTAAAACTATTCTAATATTATCAATACTTGTATATATCAATATAATTGCCCAATCTAAATAGGTTAATATTAACAGGACTCAAGTATACTATTAGGCTAATCTAAGAAAAATCTTAGGCATTTGTGTAATATATAAGTTGTATAAAGAAGACACAAAACTGATAAAATAGCATAGACCTATAATAAGTTCTTAGAATTGTATTAATCTAATGAATATTACTAAGAAAGCTTATTTAGCAAGACCTGAGTAAAAATGTAGTACAAGCTTTTGATGTTAGCTATCAGAATAAACTCCACCTAAGACTAGTAAATTAGACAAGGCAAGAGTACTGACAAGTTACTCCACCAACTAAATTGCTGAGTTGACTAAAAGAAAGAACTGATATTTTTTTTAAATCATCTGAATTGGTAGTCTAAAAAACTGACTAGAAAGTATTAAAAAAGAAAGTACTAGGTTGTCTTAAAGAAAGAGTACTAAGATTTGGATAAACTTTACAAAAGCTAGAAGTTTGGTAATGTAGTTTAGCCATAAAAGCTTAAAACTTATTTGGCGAACTTATTTGTAAAAGGAATTAATGATGTGGCCTGTCTGTAAAGGTATAAAATCTATTTGATAATATATATTTAAAAAAGACTAAGTTATATGTTAAAAGTAGATGACAGATGGCTTTAGCAAATAATGCACTTGAGGATGAATTAGTTAATCATATCAGTAGTCCTATAAATAAGAATATAATAATCTTAGAACTTGGACTAACTAATGTATTGCATGTTTTGGATAAGGTTAGATAGATTGGCATAAAAAACTCAGATTAGAGGGTTTAAATAGAAAATCTACAGATAAATCTTAGATATAGTATATAGTGGATAACTATAGCTAATAATAGATATAGAGAAGCCTTTAAATAAACAATAACTAAAGATATATATATAGCCAAATATATTCTTGTCAGAATATACTTGTCTGAGGTCTCTTGATAAAGGCATTATATAATTCTATAATCTAATAAAAGCGACAAGCCAAAGAGGCTAACCTTGACTAAAAAAAAATAGCAAAAAATAGAAATTTAATACTTACTAATAGTAAATTTTATTAGTTAATTAGAATTAAAATCAGATATAATATATAAATCAATTTTGTATAATAAAAATAAAGAATTTTTTAAAAAAACTAATAATTTAAAAGTTAATATATAAAATTAACTTTGATATTTTAATTGATAATTTATAAGTTAATAGAACAAAACATATAATATAATATGACTCAGATTACTATATAAATTACATATGCCTCAAATACTACAATCATCTAAGGAAAACTTTTTTTTATTAAGCTAATCAACCTTCTGTATTAAGAGAAAATTATAAAATTATTTATTCAGATTTCAATTATTAACTCTTTTTAATGATCTCTTGTACCAACATAATACTAAAAACAAGTTGAAGATTCAGGCCAAAAGTTGCTAACAACTTGAAGTTTTCTTGATATGAACTATTATTAATGAAGTCTTTAAATATGATATACCAAAGAACAGACATTTTAGATGGTTTGCAAAGGGGTCAAACCTTTTTCTTTTTATTTTTTTAGATCAACATTCCTTTGTATTTGGCATCCAAACCAGAGGAGTCTCTGGAAACAGCAAGTAGAAAAGAAACTAAAGTTTGTTTGAAGATAAAAGACTATGAAAAACACTTGGAACAATATTTCTTAATTAGAAAACTTGCAGAAACTTAATATTTTCTTGCTGTTTTTTAGCTTCAAAATTTTTGACAAAAAGTAAAGAATTTAGCTTATCTCCTTCAAAAGATCAGCATTGTTTATCACTTCTATATCAGAAAACTAGATGATAACAAATCAATATATATAACAAAATAAATGAAATAATAATAAGTTTATATAAAGTTTTTAAAGTTCTTATACTTTCAAATAAAGATATGAATTTAAAAGAAAAAGTTAAGCAAAGTGTATTGAGATATACAATGTGTTCTTCGTATATAATTTTTAGTCTCTAGCATGAGTTATAATATATCTTGTTATAGTTATAGGTTTTTGTTAAGACTCTTGTATTTAATAATAAATCATTACTTTGTATAATTAAAAGTTTTTGTCTAGTTAGCAAGTTTTCTTCTTTTTAGCAGTAGTTTTTTTAGGTTTTAGTTTGGATTTTTACTCTTTAGTATTAGTACCTATTTTCTTTAATATTAGTTTTTATTATATACCCTTTTTTTCATTCTCTATTATCTTTTTTTTTTTTTTCTTCCCTATAAAAAAGTGTTATCAGTTTGATAGTATTCTATTATAGAACGAAAATCTTAAAAAAACAGTACAACAGCTAGCTAAGAAATCTAGAGAAAATAAGTTTGAGTAAATTTCAGATTTTTTGAGGAGGCCAATTATTCACTAGACAAGTCATATCTGGATATAATACAGCAGTTTAATGGTTTGCCTTAACTACAAATGGATGTTATAGTACCTGTGAGATAAAGCTATAGGTAAGTTTATCTTCTAGTTGAAATATTATAGATTTAGATTTCTCTGTTAGCTGATATAAAAATAAAAGTTTGTTTTTGTAATAAAATAAACAGGATTGCTAAAGAAAAAAAAATTATTTAACTTAATTATATATAAACAATTACTAATAAAATTTATTATTAGTAAATTTTAAATAAATCAAAAAAATTAAATTAAATAAAAAATCAAATTAGATTATTTTATTTAAAATTTAATATTAATATAAATTTTTAAGAAAGGAGTGTGGCGACTTAGAGTAGTGGTTAAGTTGTCACCTCCTAAGCGGCAGATCTAGAGTTCGAATCCCACTAGAGACATTTTTAAAAAATAGGCCTGTTCTGGTAACAATTATTTGACGATTGGTTGGGTATATTATCTGTAATCTTGGTACTACCATCTCGAAATGGAAGCTCTTGGGTGATCCAAATCCAAGGAACCAGAATAATTGAAACCCGTTTGGCAAGACTCGAGTAAGGAGGTAGTGAAGATCTTCAATGATACTGCAGAAAAGTCAGAAACCGGAGATCGAAGAACTAGACAAAAACTCTAAGACAAAAAGTGTCCACCAACCTGGCCGTCAGAGTCACATCAGAGCAAAAGGTCCTATGCTACAGAATTAGAAACCAAGGGAAGTAAAACTGGAAGACACTTAAAGTCTAGATACAATGATCTGTTTGGGCTAACTGGTTTAGTAGTTGGGGAGGGATCGGTATAAAGACCAGCTTGATGTGGGTATCGGGATCAGAACGAACCTTGCAAGAGTACTGGATACTAGAATTATACAGTTTAATGGTTCATCCTGACTACTAGTAGTGGTTTTAGCTGCTGCAGAAGGTATTCGTAGCCTAATCTGGAAGTGCGTGGGACATAGAAAGATTAGGGGGTATGTACTACATCCTTCCTAGGGCAACCTGGTAGTATGAGAACCCTACTGAGTTATCTATAAAATTAGGGTATAAGTAGTATAGCAGATGTTGATTTGAGTGGTTTTCAATAAGAAGCAGCACAAGATTATGGATTGGTGTGATTATGGTGGTGGTGCAGGTCTGGGGATGTCAGAGGGTTTAAATAAGTAATCTCCTAGTTAGGTTATAGATATGACATATAGTATAAAACCTTTGGCCGAACTACTTAAATTAGGTAACTAAAAGTTGCACGTGTAGCTATATATACTCTCACTAATCAAGAATGTACTACTAAAATATCTAATAAAAAATCCACTCTTCTGTGACTTGCGAAGGTATAAAAAAAAAATAAATAAATAAATAAATTTCTAAGACTTTTGCTAACTTGTCTTTGTGATGATGTTACTTAAAGTACTGTATCTCAAAAACTTACTAGTTAACACATATCAGAGATACTAAACAAAAATATTCAAAATTCAAAAACCTAATCTTAACTAAAATTTAAACCTTTATATCTACAGTAATTAAAAATACACTATAGGTGTTGATGTTTTTAGCAAAAATTTAAAGGTAGAATATAATTTTAGAATAAAATAGAGATTAGATATAAAAATCTAAATTTTAGTTAGTATAAGGTTTTTTAGGATTTTAAACATTTTTATTAAATATTTTAGAAATGTATTAAATAGTATATTTTTGAAATATAGCAACTATGGGAAATATAACAACTATAGTATTCAACACCTATGATGTATTTTAGTAAATCTATATATCTAATCCTTATTTTTTTCTAAAACTGTACTCTAATTTTAAAAATTAAAGATGATAATATTACTACTAGTTAAAAATAGTTATAAACAATTTCTAATATTTTAAATTTAATGCAAAATATTTATATTTAATAGTTATATAAAACATTTTAATTTTCAAATAACTATAACTTTTATCTAAGAGGTTTTTAAAAAATTTGATCAATGGCAAGGATGTGGTGACTTAGTGAAGTAGTGAAGTTGTCGCACCCCCAAGTAGCAGGAACAGAGTTCGAATCCTACCAGCAATGAAAAATTCGAATTTTTAGTACAGTATTATGGCAGACTGTGTATAAACAGACAGATCGACATCTGTAATTTGGTCATACCAGCTTATACTGAGAGGCTGTGGAATAATAGTGTAATGTATGAGTTATATGAAACTCGAGTGAAGCAGCTATGTAAACCCAGAGTCAGCACATATGGGAGTTTGTTTGGCAAGACCTGAGTAGAGAGGTAGCACAAATTTTTGATGGTACTATGAAAGGATTATTAATCAGGAAACCGGAGAACCGAACGGGACTAAAATGTTTAGCAAGACACTTTACTAACCAGGCCGCCAGAAAGTAACTGAAGGAAAAAAACCCAACCGTGGGGACTAGGAGCAGGTCACAGCCCTTCTGGGCTATCTGGATTAGAAGTTTGGGATGATAGGTGTATGGCAGATAGTCTGTATAGTAGGTGCTGAAGTCTGAGTGAACTCTATAAGGGCGTAGTAGATAATGGTAGCAGCTTCAGCTTACAAGTACTTGGTCTTGGCCTAGGCGTAAGTTATCGAAGTAGACTAGATAATATAGTATAGTGAGACCGAACTGCTCTAGCAGGTGATGCACTCGAGGATAAATTGGTTAACCATACCAGTAGTTCTATAGGTAGCACGTGATGATCTTGAAACTTGGACTGACTTATATATCACATATTCCAGGTAAGATTAGATAGATTGGCAGGGAAACTCAGATCAGAGGGTTTAATTGAGTAACTCAAGTAATAGTGGGTTATAGGTACAGCATCTAGTGTAGAACCTAGTAATAGATAGATACTTAATTAGACACTCAAAAGGTGCAGATATGGCTAGAATATATCTTTGTCAGAATATACTTGTCTGAGGGCCCTTTGAAAAAGGCACTACATGATTCTATAAAGTCTAATAAAAGCGGGAAGCCAAAGAGGCTAACCTTGACTATAAAAAAAAAAAAATCTGATCAATGGCATGGTCTTATCTTTGAAGATTAAAAAAAAAAATCTGACTAATAATTTTATTGAGCTATATAAACTCTACATATATGTCAAATATTTTTTTAAAAAATCTTATTATTGTAAAAAATTTCAGCAATTTGAAAATTAAAATTTTATATATAAATTTAGAGAATTGTTATTAATACTCCCTATTTTTGTTAATATCACCCTCTATATAACTCTAACCAGTCTAAAATCTTAAAAATTCTAAAAATAGTATTTAAAAATAGTATAAATCCTTATAATTAATTAGTTAGCAGTTAGGATAAACATTGTTTATAGAGTTTTTAGAAAGGTTAAAAGTTAATTAGAGTTATATAGAAAGTGGCATTAACAAAAATAGGAGAGTAATAACAGTTATCTAAATTTTTTTATTTAAAAATCTTTAACTTAAATTAAAGATTTATATAGTAAATAAATTTAAAATTTTTAAAAATAGTTTTTTTTTACAATTTTATATTTTAAAATTATTTAAAAATATTACTAACTATCCCTTAAACTGTAGGCTTTTCCAGGCAAATTTGCCTGGAAAATTATCATAAATATTGTTATGATCTACTTTTTT
>CAJVPZ010000341.1:0-20508 GCA_910592135.1 Racocetra fulgida | reverse complement strand
ACTTGCCATCAGGATTTATGCTTACGGCGCTGGACTAAATTGGCTTGGAAATACAAAAGCTCTCCCTAGTCGTAACAATGGTCGATCCATTGATATTTTGTGCAGTGATCCCAGTTGGGGCTAATAGTAAGTAGTTACAGTTGATTCTTCGAAAATCTTCTAGTATTAAGTGTATCATGTAGGATTTATCAGTGCCAGCTGGACCTGTAATGAAAAAAAAGAGATAACATGAATCGTCTTGTGGACCCAGATAATTAGCTATGGTTTGTCGGCAGTGATATTGACTTGGTGATAAATTAATGATTGAAGTATTTTTATAGAATTTAGTTAGATTTTTATTATGTCAACAATATTCGTTATTAAGATTGAATTTAATGATGAAGTTATTGTTTCGACGAAGGAGTTGAATTGATTTAAGGCATATGTTGTTTGTCTTAATGTAAATTCATAATTTTGTTTATGTGCAAATTGATATACATCTGGAAAATAAGCTAGGAAATAGTCTTGATAATTCTGGTAACCACCTAGTAATTCATCTTCAGATCTGCATAGAAGTTTTAGTAGGAGTTGCTGATAGAAATATAATTCACCATGTTCTATTTGTATGAACGCATGTGTGTGAGTATTTGATTAGTGTGTTTAACAATGAAATTTCTCAGATCGTCTTGATATACTGTTCTATTAGTTGTGTTTGGTCGAGTTGATCTGATTTCATACATTTCAAAATAGGTTTTGTATAATATATTTTCGAAGATAGGGTTATGTGGTCTCGCAAAATATTTTTCTATTCTGTCATTCTAGTAGGGGTCGTCTTCAAGTAAATCAAGCATGTATAACAGAATAATTGTCTTGGATCAAGTGGATGAAAGATCCGTAGTTAGGTATTAGACTTGTATTGATGAGTTCACGATACGTTCACCAAGTAGTAAAAACATCAATTCCATTGATTCCATTCATCGAGCGTGGATATATTCACGGTAGTGTATCTGTTTGCATATGTTGAATAGGTATATAGGTTCTGATTTACTTACTATATATATTTTGTTATGTATCTCGCAAGTCCTTTATTGATTATGTATTAGATATTCATATGAGCATTCCATATCATCAGTGTAGAAGCATGATATGGAACTATCTACTGGTCTTCTAGAGTTAGACATCGATAAGTATATTTGTAATTGTGTGAGTCGTAGAAGGTATATTCGGAAATAGGGTGAAGAAATCCTTTTTTACACGTCAATCCTGATAAGGCTGGACTTTCACATTTGAAATTGCATATATGTGTTTAGAAATTATGAACTTTTTGATAAAGTTCTGGTTCTAAATTAGGGTCTGGAAGTGTTGATCGAATAGTGTTTGAATTAATCATTTCTGATATATTAAATGCCATCCAGTAAACATCATGCAAGTGAGCCGCTTCACAATTCTGAAATTCTATCCTGTCAAAGAAGTGAGAGTAAGTTCCCCATTCGCTAACATCTGGATTTTTCCAGACAAATTTTTTAATATTCTGTAGTCTGTGAACAAAATGTAATGTTGTGTGCAGAGGCCTGTTAGTTGACAACAGATCTTTATTATCTGTGTTAGTGAGTATATTGCGAAGATGAGTCCATGAACCTTCTGTCATTGATAATGTAATGAATATTGTTGGAAGACCAAGTTCGCGGATCATTATATTCAGATGTATATTTTTTTTTTGAAAATAACTATCGCCCGTGCGAATAAATGTAGGAATAGCCGATGTTTTCGGTTCGTTGTAGCGCCAACCATTAGTATAAATACTGCGCTCAATGATTTCAATAGCTATAGATGGATGATGAGTTTCATCAAAAGCAGATTGTCTTATGAGTTGTTAGGTATTTTGAAAGTTTTTGAAATTTTCTAGTTGTAAATATGCCTATGCAAGCCAATAGTGATATAGTCGAAATCGAGGATCTTTGGCAAGTAAACGATGTTTTATGTATTTTTTGAAAGTATCATGGCGTCGACGTAAATTTTCTGATTGATTTCTCATATCATAATAGTAACTGCGACCATTAGAGTATAGATCTGGAAAGAGTAATGGTTTAAGGTGTGGATCGTTCAGAGCAATTGGGATTTTGTTTATATCATTATTATTCATGAATCTAACTACTAGATGACAATAGTTTGCATCTTCATTGTGGATTTCAGTAGGAAAGTTTTGGTGAGGAACTACTATATCACCATGTCGAAATATAGGCGTATTTTCATTAATAGATGAATAAACAGCTATAGGAAATTGAAGATTTGAATTCGATATTGATAGAATCATCAGCGAGTATTGGTGTATATAAGGATTGTTTTCTTTAAGCCAATTAGTGGCATTGATTATAGAATTGTCAAACTAGGGAGGAAGTGTAGATTAAGTAGATGATGAAGAGGCAAGATATGCATCTAATAATCCTGAATATAAATTTAGAGAATTAAAGTTTTGTGAGTAATTCATAGTGCTGACTAGTGTTCTGTATTCGGAGAAGGGGTTAGCTCTGGGTGTTCGATCTAGAGAACAATAGAGAAAGATAAGGGATAAATGTTTGTGTAGTCTTAATGGCACTGTTTCAATTTTGATCAGAACTGGATACAGGTATAGTAGATAATTGCGGGTTGGGTTTAATTTATATGAAGAGCATATTGCAATATAGTCGGTAGGTGGTATAGGATTCGTAATTAATGGCATATAGTTTTCAAGCAGATATGAAATATTAGGGTTTGGATGAATCTACATTGATTTTTCTAGGTATATAAGTTTGGAGCAAATAGAACAGAGAACATATGAAAATTGAGATAGAATAGTACTTTCGAATTTGTCTATTAGTTCTTACATTTTTTCTGAAATGATCCACAGAGATATTTCTGAACGTAGTGAATCATTAGATTGGGTATCGTTCTGATTAGAATGTTGTGAATCATTATTATTCGAAGAGTTTAGATCAATTATTTCTTCATTGTATTCTAAAGGTTCGATTTTAAGAATTCTATACATGTGAAATAATATGTTTGAATAAAGTGTATCTGATAATGATGATTATATTGTAGATAATGATTGAGTATAATATTTTGATAAAGTAATGTAGTCGTAGTGAGTTTGTCGAGCTTGTTGTTAAGAATGAGGTGAGTATTTATAATTTAAGAAATGTGTCAAAAAAAATTGGTTAATTTTTTAGTCAAGATTAATATTATCTGTTATTATTAGATGACAATGTTAAGTAATAATGACTAAAATAGGTAATAATGTTAATTGGATTTATAGCTATATTAGGAAATCAAGAATTTTTTAATCAAGTGTTTTTTTAGAAAGATATGTAAGCATGTAACTTTTGGATATATGTTTAGGGTCAGTTGTACATACGTACATATGTAAGTAAGTATTTATGTATATATATACATATGTACTGTTTTTGTAAGTATGTGATGTTACGTATTTATAGATTTGCAGGAATATCATAAGAAAGAGTGAGGCTTGGTTTCAGTTTTTATTAAATCGTAAATCTCGAAGTATAGTTTTTAGTTTTCCTAATAAGTTTAGTTTTAGTTAGAAATTATCTACATGATCATCGAATTATGTATTATATCGTTGTATTTATATTGTTAGATTTAAATGCAAAGAGTTAATAGACAGCATGGCTTTATGTTTAATATAGATTTTTTAGGAGAGACAGTGTATTTAATTGTAATTGAATGTTTAATTTTAGAGTAGATTTTGGTTGAAGTGTTGATTGATCTAACCAAGAGTCAGAGCGTTTTAAGTTTACTTTTAGTTAGAAGATAAGTCATTTAGTTTTATTATATTGAATGTCGAAATATTTTTGTTTTTCTTTTTATTTAATTATCGATATATTACTTATTTTATTTTTTAGGATAATATATCATGGGATTACGAACCAAGATAAAATTTTTATAGAAATAATAATTGGTAATATCAGTCATAATTTTGTTTGATTACAAAAGTTTTAATTGTTAATCTTGATATACCTTAAATTTTTAGTAAATAAGTAACAGTTGATAAAGTTATGTTAATAAGAGGAATAAAGGTACTATGATCGAATTTATTTTAAAGTATTCAAGATATACGATATTTTATTATTATATGAATATATATACATAATAAGAGACATAGATACAAAGCATAATAATAGGTAGATATATGAGTAAAAAAATATCAATATGTATATAAAAAAAAAATATTTCACATATTGAAAAATGCGAAGGGATGTTAATTAAGATTCATAGAAAATATATGTATACATACATATATACATATATATATATGAGATGGATAATCTGGAGGTAAATGGTCAAATTGAGGATAGGCCTCACTCGTATAAAAAAAAAAAAAAGTAGACAGTTAATATACTTACTTATTTGGTAGTATTAGTATCAGATATGCTTGAATTGGAAGTTTTATTCAGACAATTGTTCGCCAAATCAGTTATTTTTGGGCAAGAATTAGTCTTGAAATATAGTTTGGAGATAGAGGTGGCTCTTTTTCGTTTAGTGCTTCCTTTAACCCTGGTGGCTATAGTTTGGGCAATGGTATTTTGTAGTTCTGCATTATTTTGGTTCTTGGATTCCTATAGAAGTTGTACTGGATTATTCTTTACGATTGTATTTAGTTTCTGGTACTCTGAAAATGAAATGGTATATATATAAACTATGTTATCATCATCAGTGATAATGAGTTCTCCATTGATGTAGAGTACAGAATCCTTTTTATAGCAGCAGTTACATTCATCAAGTGTTGCGCAGATGTAAAATGATAACATGTTATTTCAATATTATCATAGTTTTGGTCTATGTAATTTTTGGTTACGACATTGATGATTAATCTTCACTATTGATTTTTGTATCTTCTTGAACCAATACCATCATATTAATTAATACCAAGAATACAGGTAAATTGTTAGAGTCGAGAGTATTAAAGCAAATGACATCACTTAAGGTAATTTAAAAAAAAAAAAAAAAAAATTAACTTTCTTCTACTGGATTTTATTATTATCACAGGATATCTCTGTTAATATCAACCCATCTGGATTAGATAATTATGTTAATATGTGTAAGGGTTGATAACAGCGAGATAGTTTTTATATTGTTTAAAATTGTTTTTTTTTAATAAAAGGTTGATATTAACAGGAGGTCAACACCAACGAGGTTGAAATTAACAGGAGTAACTTGTATTATTATTATCATTGTTTAGCATTATATGAAGAATATACTTTTAGGATTGGATATTTTTTATTATCTTGATCCATGTCTTCAAAGATGCAAAAATTTTCTGTAGCAAGTATCACATCTTTATTTTCAAATTTAGGCAAATTTAGTTCTTGAATGATATTATAAAGATAAAATCTAGTCAATATAACATTCAGGGAAGAATTTAAGCTTCGAGATCTTACAACACCCAAAGCCTCAACGATCGAAAGATTTTTATTAGCGATTGGTTTTTTTTAGTAACTCGTTATATAGCATAATACAGTAATAGATGCTGGCATTTCTTTTTATTTTTATTTTTTTTTAATCAAAAAAGATTCAAAATTTTTTTTTTGATTTTTTTTTTGATGAAAAAAAAAGAAATAAAAAAATGGTACTATTTATTAACCATTACTTGTTAACCATAATCACAAATTTAGATTAGACGATAGTAGCTGCAATTGAATAGTATTACTTAGAAGTAAAGAACATACAAATTTCAATAATAATTCATATAATTATTTTTAATAGTATGGAAAATATTACATATTATTTGGATTATTTGCATATTACTCGAATGTGCCTATATGCGTTATCTTGAGTCTGGTTGTTATTTATTTACATCAAAGCTTGTCATCAATATACCATATAAGATGTATATAATTAAAGATGTTCACAACATTATTTTAAAATAGAGCATGTCATTTAAGGGTTGCAATTTTTAAAACAGCGTTATGAGCATCATTTTTAGCATAGAATTATATAAATGTTAGAGTGCCGTGGTAATAGAACTCATGCAGAATTATAGTTTGGCTTGTTTTTCTATAATAACAAACAAAATAAAAAAATCATTTGTAGAAGGATACTGACAGTTATTTGAATTTCATTCAGGTTCTCATTTACAATTAGTATCTTATTTTATTATTTATATAGTCACAGGATCAAGGAACTGTCGCTATAATAATTTTTGACTTATTCAGATTTAGGCAATTAATTTGATTACCCTTGCGAGTCACAAATGTGTATATGCAATAAATAGTATGCATATAGCATATCTGATATCTACTATTTTCTTTTATCATGCAAGGAAAAAAAAAAATAAAATAAATAAATCGAATTTGGAAAGATCAACGAATTCTTTCGCTACGAACATCTGTATAGTCTTTGATGAATAGCAATTATCAATTTATCTGCCCTGTAAAAAATCCAAAAAAAAAGAAAAAATGCTAAAACACATTTACAAACATAGGCAAGGCTAACAAAACGGTAAACGAAGGTTTTTTTTCATCACTACACAATATTACATTCTGACCCTTTTATGTCGCAGTAATATAGCAATAGCAATTGCTATTCTTAAAGTGATTGCACTTGCAATAGCAATCGAAATAGTGGTCGAAATAACAATAGTAGTAGCTACTTTAACATCCATCAATCTATTACAAAAATGATAGACAAAAATTTCCTTTTCTAAAATTACAAGGAAATTTTGTTCATAGATCATCTATACAAAAATATCACAAACCACTAAAAAGTTATACAACCTAAACCACTTACCGATTCGATCTAATACACCATGCACACAACTATTACACTGCATATACATATATGGGAAAAAACATCTGGATTATAAATCTTTAATAAAAAAAATTTTATATTAATTTTTTCAACTTTGCCAAAATATACTCTTTTACTTTATATATGCATTAACATATATATATAACACTTATTAATAGCTAGATTATGTAACTAATTTATGTAACTAATTCTGCCCATACTCTAATACTAACCTAACTCTAATATCAGCTGATAAGCTTAATGCTAGCTATTTTGCTATGCAAATTGCTATATCAGTATAATTTTCTTTAACCACCTAAAATTTTTTTAAATGTTAATTGTTTAACTGCTTAAATTGTAGTACCTAAAGTTTAATATTAGGGCAATTTTAAGTTTAGACTCGGGGTTTACAAATTTAGCATAGACACCTATATATAAATATTTTTTTTTAAAGTACAAAATCATGTAATACATACAATTGAGTTTACAATAAATATATAAATTCCGAATCTATTCTAAAAGTGTCCTTATATTAATAGTGAATATAAAACTTTGCAATAAATGCTTTACATATTGGCATTAAATAAAGATCTACTTAATTTTTTAATATATACTAAATGCTAAATTCAGATCTAACTATGTACATACAGTACATACGTACAATTATAATAATTTAATTTTAAATAAGTTATTAACTAAGAAATTAATACATATCAAAATATTTGGCCATCACTTATTAACAGATTAGCATTACTAAAATTTTAATTTATTGCAATAGTAATAGTTATAGCAAATTATGCAGCTAGTACAACAAATAAACTATTTTTGTCTTTGAGAACAGGTTACTCAGTTATGTTCAGCACCTTCACAAATCTTACAATATAATTTGTGTTTTGTTTTTTTTAATAGTTCACCTGCACATCTTATTCTATCAGTTCTTTTTGGCTATCCTTTTCCTTTATATTTATGAGAATTTATCAATTCACTTAGATCCAATCTTCTATTATTGTTATTAATTTTAATTTCATATTTACTACTTAAATTACTTGAATCTACATTGCTATCAAATGATTGCTCTTAACAATCATTTATATATTTATCAAGAATAGCAATAAATTTGTAATCATTTCTCTGAACTACTACTATTAATGCTACTCTTACTTTGCTTCATGCCTTACTATATAGCTTTCATTTATTAATTACTTTGTTGTTTATATCATACACTTCTTTAACTAGCACATTAAAATAAACCATTCCAACCCATTATTATTAATTTTCTATTTCAAATTTTTGTACAACCAAGAATGGTTCTTCTGTTAAACTATTGGTTATATTATTGTTATACTATTATGATCATATTAGCTGAATATGGAATGTCACAGCCCATATACATAACATGATCTGAAAAAAATGCTGACAAATGATTCCACAAATGCAATGATCAAAGCAAGAACATAAATGAGTCTCGTTATTTAAAAGCAATACAAAATGCTTTATTTCATTTGATGTTATTTGTCGAACTCTCCACATCTCTACAATCTTATCTTTCTTAACAAAATTGAGTATTGACTTGGTCATGATATCAATAAATTTTAGATTTTTATCAAATAAGGTAAGATTATTAAAATCAACCTATATATATATATATATACATAGTATAGTAGTAATGATACAGTTAATACTTTGAAATGTTTCTTAAAAAATAACAACTAGATCTTTATTTATCACAATGAAGCTTTGCAATACATTTTTTTCTATTTTTATACCATAGTAATGAAGTGCCTGTTTTATTTGATCCTCTTGGATCTTTAACATTTCAGCAATAAGATATTTGTGTAACATATTATAAACATTCAGTAAAATAGTATTACCATTGCAGTTAGAACAGTCTTGAAAATCAAGGCATAGAATAAAGCATATTCTATTTTTTTATCCTCTTCAAGAATATATATTGATAATTTTTTTGCTAGTTCTAACAATGTTGTATTGAAGTTAAATATTAATCTTTTGATCTTTGTATTATAGCTTTCAACTCGAGAAGTTAAAAACATTCCAGCTGTGAACAATTTAAGCACAAATGCTTTTGCTTATAATTCTTTGTTAGTATAAAGTATATATTGTAAGTAACTAACTACATTATTATTATTATACTTTTCAAGTAGGCATTTTTACTAGTGTTTGAAGATTGTTATAAAACTACTTTGTTGTACTTCAAAGAAATCCTTAATGAATTCATCATAATGATCCCTGAGAAAATTTTTTAAATTGAGAAGAAGATTCTGTGCAATATGAAACATATAATGGAGAGCATGTGTTGTTAGAAACTCATTTCATATTATGGTAATTAAAGCAGAGTCAATGTCAGTAAAGATAACATAAGGAGTAGCTTCAAAAGTTGCTTTTTTAATTTGTTGCAATATCTAGATGTGTACCTCCTTTGTTTTACATCAGTTAAAGTTTGAGCTATCAAATGAGAAAATAAATAGTTGTCGACTACTAAAAAAGTGAAATGCCATTTCATAATAATTTGTAGCAGCAGTATTATTGTTTATTATAATATCTTCAAACTTCAATCACTATTTAATTTATTCAGGAGATATATAAAATAATCAGTGAAGATATTTACTATAAGAGTCACAGTTTACTTCAACATATCATCATGGATCAGTTTTTTTTTTTTAACAATTTTTTGTACAAATAGCTAACATTATTTGTTTGATCATTTTTTTAGAGTGAAATCATTGAATTACCTGATGCAACCAGGTATGTAAACTTTTAAAGAATAAATTTCTTCCAGAGCTTTGCATATTTGTTGGGGGCTACAATTCATCTTTGTCATATAAAATTCAACATCCTTAATCATATTCATAGTAAACTCCAAATTTTCCTTAAAATCAAAACACTTACAATCAAAATCATGATTCATATATTTATCAACTAACTTTGTAATGTATACGATTTTATAAGAGTTATTTTTTTAGATTTATTTGCTATTTACATCCAATATATTTAGAAATAGTTTTCTTCTTCGGGTCCTTGCATTTTGTAGCCTTAGATTTTCCATAATATTTACACACCAACATATGTCTCTAGATACAGTCATTATTCTTTTCAATACAATAGCAATGCATCTTAAATCTCTGTTTCTTTCCATACTTTTCGATTTCGTTCATCATGTAGTCCTAGCTATAGAATATTATATTCATTCATAATTTTTCACTTTAAAAATCTTCATTTATCAACTAAAAGTTGTCATCTGCTATCATATTCTTATGCTGAGTATCTTCACAATTCATTATATTATCATTTTCATATTTAGTTTGATTAGTATTATACAAGAAATTATTGACATCAAATTCATTTGGATAATTGTATAGGATGTTATTAATAACAAAATCATCTTGGATATTATTGTATGATGTGAATGCACTAGTGCTAGCAGATCTATATAGTGCATTATTACTAATAGCAAATTCATTAAATTTATCTATTGCTTAAATATAATAGTGCAAAGATCAAATGTAGATAAGGTAATAAGACAAAAGCTGAGTGTGAGTAAGATAAATAAAGCAACACAACAAAAAACCAAGTATGAGCAAAATAGTAAAACAAATCAAATTGAATAAAAAGATAAATAGTGTATCACAATAGAAAACCAAGTGTAAAGTAAAGTAGCAAAACAAATATAAGTTAAGTGTGATTGAAGTAAATAGGGTAATCCGATAAAAATCAACTGCAAGCAAAATAACAAATGAATTGGTATAAAATGATTAAATAAATTTAAGTATGAATAAAATAGAGTGACAAAAATTAGGTGTAAGCAAAAAAATCAACTGTGTAAAACAATCAAGTGAAAATAGAATAGAATGATGAAAAATTAGATATAGACAAAAAAATCAACTGTGTAAAATAATCAAATATGATGAAAATCAGATGTAAGCAAAAAAACAACTGTGTAAAACGATCAAATAGGATAAAACGACAAAAATCAAATGTAAGTAAAAAAAATTAACTGTGTAAAATGATTAAATAAAGTCAAATATGAATAGGATAGAATGCCGAAAATCAGGTGTAAACAAAAAAATCAACTGTAAAGCAATCAAATAAAAAGTTAAATATTAACTTTTTTTTGTAAAAGTTTATTTAATTAATTACATAAGGGTAACATTATGGTACTATATTATCTATATTAAGATTATTTTATTTAACAAACAGATTATATAAGGGTAGTGCTGTGGTACTATAGCACTATAATAATATTTCCAAATTTTTATATATATAATTTTTTAAAAAAAGTCAGCTAACTGTGTTTGTTTAAAAAGTTCTATATATATTATAAACCCAAAAAAAATTTATATAACCTTATAATAAAAAATTAATTTAATTAAACAAAATCTAATTTTGGAATCAATTAACTAATACAGTATATAGTTAATATAACAAGTTTAAACCTCTTTTAACATTAAATTATAACATATTAGTTTTACTAAATCACACTAGTAATGTTCAACACTAAATATATTTTTTAATAATTTTGCTAATAAAATTTAGAATTAGAGAACCTATATTATAGTAAAGATATAGATCAAGTTTCAGTTAAGGTAAGGCTTTTGAGAGTGCTAAATATTTCTGCTTAATACCTCTGACGCGTGTTGTTGAGGTGTCAATCATCGGTGCAGATGATATAGTGATAATCACTAATGAAGATTTTTTATAGTAAATTTTTTGGATCTGCACGCTATATTAAATAATTATAAAAAAATCTACCCGGAATATTTAACATTTTTTAATTCTATAAAAGAAAAATGGTTTAAATAAGGCATAATTATATCGTAACAAAGTCAGAATTTATTTTACTAATTAAATATATTATGGGTTAAAATCCGGCCAACGATTTACTATGTTGCCTGCATTATGTTTAATCAGTGTTTATCTAATGCAGGCCACATAGTAAATCGTTGGCCGGATTTTAACCCATTAATTAGTAAAATAAAATTCTGACATTGTTACGATATAAAGATGCCTTATTTAAACCATTTTTCTTTTATAGAATTAAAAAATGTTAAATATTCCAGGAGGAATTAAAGGCGTAGTAAATTAGAATTTTATAATTATTTAATATAGCGTGCAGATCCAAAAAATTAATCTTGAGTGCTCGAGAGTAAGTAAAAATTTGGACCCTAAAAAATTATGATCAGAATTTTGATAATTTCAGTAATATACAATAATTTATTACTGAAATTATCAAAATGCCGATAATTTTTTGGGGAAATTACAGATAAGGGCCAGAAATGGAAATAATTACAAATAAGGGCCCAAAATGAAAATAATTACAGATAGAGACCTGATATTTGAAAATTATTACAAATAAGGGCCCAAAATAATAGGAACCTAAGATATAAGCTCCGTTTCGATGATTTTAATATGATTGTAATATAGTCATTAATTGTTAACGCATAAGAAATGTAATAATAATCCTTATAACGATGTTACCCGACTGATCCTTCACACGGTGTGCAACATATAAAAATTATTTTACAATACCATATCGAATGATCTGGTATTGTAAAATAATTTTTTTATATGTTGCGACGGTTTCTCCTGATACAAGCACCATTTCAAATATAAAATTACCGATCGGTATGAATTTTACTACCATGAAAATGCTCATTCGGTCTTGGACAGTATTTTCTTTTTACAGGTTCAGAACGAACAAACAAAATAATCTGTTGGCTATTTTTTACAAATAAAACCAGTTCACGCCCTTTTACTATTTCAGTTAACAAGTGCTAAGATGGATATATTCATATCGATATAGTAAGGCTGATTCCTCATGATCCAACTTGTTTAACTTCTATGGAACATTCAAAGTGCATGGATCGTACCTTGTAAAGCATTAGTTAAAGATATAACTTCTACCTCGTGATATTATAAATCGTGTTCGTTCTGAAGTGGGCTGAAACATCATACATTGTAGCTTGGAGAAGTAAAGCTATTAGGCCACATATAGTTAATTTTTCGTTTTGCATTGCAGGATTTCAAAAATCTGTCAGTCGGTTGGATTTTGTTTTTTAATTCTGAATAATGAGCTATAACTCTAAAACATTTATTTAATCACGAAATGAAGAAATTAATCATGTTACCACTACATTTAAATCGGCTAGTAAATTCGACGGTATAGTTGGGCCCTTATTTGTAATAATTTTAAATATTGGGCCTTCATCTGTAATTATTTTCATTTTGTGCCCTTATTTGTAATTATTTTCGTTTTTGGGCCCTTATCTGTAATTTCCCCTAATTTTTTTAGGGTCCAAATTTTACTTCCTCTCGAGCACTCATGGACACCCCAGTGTGTTATCGGGTACGTTTTTGAGACATAGCAACTGTGGTGTTGAACACCACTGGTACGATTTAACCTATATTAAAATATGAATCTATATTTAACAAAAGTAAATAATATGAATCTAATAGAGTACCAATAGACATCCATATACTGCCAGATTTTGGCTTCAAAAAAGATGTCAATAGGAGTCAATTAAAATAATATTATTCTGATTGATATCTATTGATGCCCTCTTGGCTTCTTTTGGAGAAAAATCTGACAGCAACAGGGATATCTATCGGCACCCTATTAGATATCATTTTACCTGTGTGGACTGTCTGTTAGAATTGAAAAATATATATTTAAAATTTTTTCTTTTAATGATATAATCTCAACTATGTACTATATCCGAGGTTATTACAGGCTACCCCGTTATTATCAGCCCCGTTAATATCAACTTCTTATTAAGAAAAAATAAGCTTAGGCTATATAAAAACTATCCCGCTGTTATCAACCCTCGCACATATCAACATAATTGTCTAATCCAAATGGGTTACTGATCTGATGTTATATATATTAGCGTTAGGGTTAGGAATTATAGCTGATCAGTATGGTATGGTGTTTAATTTCGGCCTGTGTTTTATATGGCAATTTACATATATATATTTGGCGCAAATGAGTGATCGAATAATGCAAACTCAATTTCAACCATAAGTCCTTTTAAAAAATGAGAGTCTTTGCAGTATTTATTAGAAACTATTCTAAATTCACCCGCCATCTTAATAAAAATGAAGACGTAATAGTGAAAGAGGATCGCAGAGAGAAATTTTATAGGGAAAATTATATAAATAAAATTAATTATAAATTATTAGAAGGTGCGTTTGAGTTTAGTAGGACATAAAAACAGCAATACGTACAACTAGTTGTAATTGATCTGTTATCTTTATGATTGAAGATTTTCCTATATGGCTTGGAGGACTTGGATTAGGATATTTATCACATTTATTCAGAGGAAAAAAATGGCAAGAAATCATAAAAATGAATTATAAAGATTTAGAACAATTAGGTGTTTTATCATTTCGGAATAGAGCAACATTAATAAGAAATTTTTTGATTGTCAGGCGGCAGCTTGTGAGTTTATTTTGATATAATATTTGATTATTTGGATTGTAATTCGTTAATTGAAATTTTGATGGTTAGGCTGGACAAAAAATCGAACTTCCAAATAATATCGAGAAAAAAAATTTCGAGAAAGAAAAAAAACTAAAATATTTACAGTTTTATAAAGAAAATTATGTTGATGTTAATTTTAAGTTATTAGAAGGTGCGTTATACTTTAATTTGTGGAAGTCCGTTTTAGAGGTTCACAATTTTAATTTTTTAAAAACATCGAAAAGATTTCCCAGCATGGTTAAATGGCATAAAATTGGCACATATTTCGAATTTGTTTGAAGGTAAGGAATGGTATGAAATCATAGAGATGACTAAAGAAGATTTAAAAAATTTGGGTGTCACTACTTCAAATGCAAGAAATAAGTTAGTTGCTAATTTTTGGCACATTAAACGAGAACTGGTATGTTATCGTTTATGTTAAGATGGGCTTAAATTTATAGATTATTAAAGCTATTATCTATTTTAAACAAGTATTCTTGCACCTCTACAGTTAATAACAAGAAGTTATCCATGTATGCAAGATCCAAAAAGACAAAAGTTCAGCAAGAATAGACTCGAAATTAATTGTAGGAAACTCGATTCTGGAATTTGACCTTTATCCATAACCCAATTATTTTAAAAATTGGATCCTTATTTGAAGTTCTAGTTTATATATAAAGCCTGATACATAGCCTTAATGTTAATGATATATGTCTAAAATCAATTTGAAATGCTTTATTCAGTAAATTGTCACGAGCCTTAGTGTTGCTAATTTTTACTCTAGGTGATGTTACCCAGTTGCATAAAATCTCTGGATCTTGTATAACCAAAACAAAGTAAGAAAAGAAAAATAAAAAAAAAACTTTAATAACTCAAAATTTTGTTATGAAAATCATGCTTTGACTTCTAAGCAAAATTTTTAGCATCAAATTTTATATATGGGGTAAGTTAATAAAAATCAAGCAAATTGTTTTTATTGAATTTTTTTAAAACTTTATATACCAATAACTTAACCAAAACTTGATCATATTTAATAAAAATTTTCTTAACCAAATTCTATAAGTTTGTAGAATTTATTTAAAAAAAATTTTATTAAATTTGATTAAGATTTGTTGAGTTATTATTGTTTAAAGTTTAAAAAAAAATTACTTAGAAAAAATTTGCTTGATTTTTATTGACTTAATCCTAATATATTTAAGTTTTATTGCTTCAACCCAAGGCTAACCCTAACTCTAACTAGATTCTAACCTTAAATTATTTTCTTTTTAATAAAAATTTTATAATATTAGATGATATTACTATGTATAAAAATTAGTTATAACCAAAATGTTATTATTTTCAAAATTTTAATAATTAATTTTTACTTTATATTCTAAATAATTTTATTCTAACTTTATACTAACTATTTAGATTTAATATATTCTATTACTATTTGTTACTTTCTTCATATTTTATCTATTTTTAGTATTCTTTATAATTTTGCTTTAATTCTACCTATATTTAAATCTGGATTTCTTACTAATACTCTTTATATTATTGCAAATTTTAATACTCAACTTTCTAAAATTACTTTTTATATAGCATCTATATCTGTATTATTTATATTTTTACAGATTTGCAATTTGTTATTTTTAAATATAACAGTTTAGAAAAATCATATTATACTCTGTCTATTACAAACTCTTCATATTCTATGCTTTGATATACTCTTATCAATTTTGTTTAATTATAGAATCTTAAAATTATTTTTTTATAAAGTTACTATACATTAAAAAGACTAGTTTAATAACCTTGCTAATCAGCTAGTCTATAGTTATTTTACTTCAAATTTTCTTATTTTTAAACCTTATAATATTTACAATTTTAATTATACACTTCAATTAAATAGCTATTCTCTCAAGCCACCAACTTAGTATACTATTTATATTATTTGTTATATATATATTTATGTTTTGTAATCATTTTAGTATAGATTTTAACAGTAGTCTTATATTGCTATCTATATTAACTAATTTACTACATAGCTCTATATTAATAATAATCAAAAATTTTAAATAATTTCTGAAGTCTTTGAAACTTCCTATTACTTCAAGAATTCTTTTTGTAACTTTTCTTTGATTAATCCTTTAAGTATACTAATTCTTGTTTTGCTTCTTCTTTTTCTAATAAATTTCACAAAGTTTTCTTAAGTTGTGTTTTATCAAAATAGTTACTGTATATTACCAAATAGAAGCTATTTCTGAATAAAAGCTACTCCTTGATTGTGAATTAAAAATTTGGAGTAAGTTATTATATTTAATAATAAAGTTAGACCCAAATAGAAGCTACTCTCTCTTTTTAATCCAAAAAAACACAAAATTTTAATAGCTTCTATTCGATAATATACAGTATGTATTTCTTCTGATAAAGCTGTTTAGGTCAGATTCGAAGCTAGTTGTTCTGCTTCTTTCTATTTTACTTCATATTTTTCATATGTAGTTAGATGTTCCTGGTCTTCTTCTTTACTTTTTTTGTATATCATATATGTTAGATTGTTATATAAATCTGGTCTTTTAGCTGATAATGTTTTCAGTACTAGCAGTTTTTCATATAAACATTGACTAAAACACCTAAACGTTTGTTTTTCCTTGAACTTATATATATATCTTATTCTACTTTGGTTTCTAATCTTCTTTTATAAGATAGGTTAATATAGAGTCTGCACTTTATCTTTAGATTCAATCTTTTTTATAGCTAATAAGAATTTCTATTCTATTTCTGTCTTAAAACCTAGGATCATTTGCAGGAAATCTCTTGTGAAGGTTTTTACTACTGTTTCTTCCTAATATAAAGTGATACTTGACTTCTAAGAAGTTTTCTATAATTTTATCTTTATTTTCTAAATTTAGAACTTAATTTTGCTAGCTTGTTTGCTCTGTTATTCCATTTATTTTTACTATGATTTTTTACTTTTTCTAATTCTAACTATATCTTTTTAATTTTTACTATATTTAAAATATATTTTACAAAGTTATAATTTTTCTCTTTAAGCTATTGTCTTGCCTATCTATTCTGCTTTTTCCTTTCTATCTTTGCTATTATTACTATACTGTCTGTGTGGATTTTAATTTTTTTTTGTTAGATATAATAAGCAATACATACTAGATTTTGAGCAGTTTTGCTTTTGTTGAAAATGATCAATTTCTTGTACTAAAATATCCTTTGTCTATTACTTCATTTTCTTCTTTATCTACTAATATCTAGCTTGCTTCTATTTTATCTGAATCTAACTGAGATTGTCTCTTACTATTCTTTAGAAATCTATTTATATAAAATTAAATTGAGGGTATGGCGATTTAATAAAGTAGTAAAGTTGTCACACCCCCAAGCAGTTGAGTACTGGTTCAATTCCTACAGAAGGCGAAAATTGAATTTAGGAAAAAACAGATTTAGAAAACTTGAGACTCTGTAACTGTAGTTGTACCAAGATAATAATTTGAAGATCCTAAGGCATTTGTGTAATAAAAAAGTTACACAAAAGCATACAAGTCAGTTTAGTCAATACAAACTCTTAATAAGTCCTTTGGGGTCGCAGAAAGTTACAGAGCTGATATAACAGTGGGGTGTTTGCTTGACAAGTCTCAAATAGAGAAGTAACAAAGACTTTTGACAATACTACTAAAATAGGCTTCACCAGAGGTTGGTATAACTAGATGAGAATCAGGTATTCAGAGAAGTACTTCATCAACCAGGCTGTTAGAATGCCAGAGGAAAAGGATCTGCAATGCAGATATCAAAAGACTGGTATCTCTTCCAGGCTATCTAAATTGGTAATCTGGGGAGATCAAATAAAGAATACTAAAAAGAAAAGATATCAGGTTGTCTTGAAGGAGGTACTGAGTTTGAGTAAACTCTATAAGAGCAAAGAGTAGGTTGTGTAGTGAAGATTAGGCTATAGTTAGTTAAAACGTTATCAAAAAACTATTAAGAACAAAACAGTCAGAGAACACTTCCACTATAAAAACTAGCTGTAAGTGATGGACTAAGGTCTATGCATATCAACTAAAAGACTAGGTTAGCCAGATTGTGGGTATAGAAGGTTCTAGCAGATTTACTATAAGGATAAACTAGTTCTAAAGAGCCTTGGTGGCAGTTCCTCTTTGAGACAAATATCTGACTATGCTAAGTTGATCAAAAAATTTTCTTATAGTTTCTGATTTTTTTTCTATCAGGTAGCTCTGTATTGTCTGGCTAATTTGCTGCTTTTTAATGATTTCTGTATCTAAATCATAAACTTTAATTTCTTGAACTAATCTCTCACTTGCAGATATCTTTAATTAGAAGAAACTTGTATTGATTGTATTATTTCTTGATTAATCTTCAAAGTTTTTTTTTTTTGTTTATCAACAAATCTTGTTACAAAGCTCTGAATTCCTTTTCTACTTATATAGCTTTTATAAGAGTTTTTTTCTTTTTTTTGATTAAGTTTGCAGCCTTCACATCTTTCTATTCTTATGCTTTTTGTTTTTGAGTCTAAGTTAAATTTATAATATTCTGTAAGAAACCTTTTTTACTTATCAATAATCTATTTAACTACTAGAGCTTTATTCTCTGCTGTTTCTAATGTTTTAATTAAAACTTATTCTTTCTTTCTTCTATCTACTTCTAATAGGTCTGATAAAACTTGAAGTATTCAGAAGCAGAAGTTTTTTACTTTGTACTCTGGCTTTATAATTCTACTTTCTTTATTTTTAAATACTTTTCTTTTATTACTTAGAACTATTTTGCAATTTTACTTTTACACAAAAGATGTCTAGGTGTTTTAAGTTGTTGTCAGATTATTATTCAGTTTCCAACTGTATTAAAAGTTATTTAAGAAAAATAATGTTGAGTTTTCTGAATATTGTTGCTACTAGTGATACAAATTTCTTTTTGAAAATATTTGCTATTCTAAATTTTTTATTATTAGCTATAAGTTCTGTATTTCTGAACTTAAATATAATATTTAATTCTTTAGCTTTTAATATTGTTAGACAAGCCAAATTATTTTTCAAAAAGTGAATATAAACATCTAGTAGGTCTTCAAATTACATATTTTTAATTGTTCTCAATAGTTGAATATTTTAATTCACAAGTTGAAATTTTATAATATAATAAAACGATTAATAGACAATATATAAAAAACAAATATTATACAATTGGCTAGAAGATTGTTTAATAGCTAATTAAATCAGCCTTTTATCATAAGAAGATTTTTATGATGATAAATTAAATATAAAAAATAAACCAAAAATAAACTGATATAATAAAGCTAAATATAATTAATAAATATATGACAGGACTCCAAAATATATACAGAAGGATAAGGTTTTACAAAATTACTAAATATAAAAAGATCTGCAAGAAAAAAAGCAAAAATAAGCAAACTAATTACTATAAATAGAAATAATCTGTACAAAAAAGGTCAAAAATAAGCAAACTTTAATCTGACCTATCTATGTATATTTCAAGATTCTATATGACTATAATATAAACTAATATGCTAATGATTATATATATTATTAGAAAATAGTATACTGAGTAATTAATTTTTAGTCATGAATCAAATTATACTAATAAACTTTTTATTTATTATAATATAATCATAATTTTATATTGTAATAATCATAATAGTAATAATAATAATAATAATAATATTATTATTATTATTATTATTATTATTAATAATAATAATAATAGTTCAAAAAAATCATGTCACAATATTATTTTATTACTCGCTGTCAAAGAAGAACTAGTGGCCAAAATGTCCTTTACAAAGCAATTAATTTGCTTCAAAATAAAAATCAATGATAAAATAATAATAGTAATATAATAAGGGAATTGCTATTCGCACCATGGATTTTTGCTATTCGCACCATGGTTACACAAAAATCCCTTCGATTTTATCACTTTATTGCTTACAAGCTTTCAAAACTTTGATCGATAATATCTCGTCAACTACTTGACCAAAATTAATAAACTTTTTTTTATTCGAATTCTACAGATATGTAGAATTTAAATAAAAAAAAGTTCATTAATTTTGGTTAAGTGGTTGCCAAGATATCATCGATCAAAGTTTTTAAAAATTTTAAAACGATTATATCACTTAAATAGCTGCGCCGATATTTGTACCAAAACTTTGATCGAAGATATCTTGGAAACCACTAAGCCAATATTAATGAACTTTTTTTTATTTGAATCCTACAGATCTGTAGAATTCAAATAAAAAAAAATTCATTGATTTTGGTCATGTG